>CAUYQV010194721.1:0-10057 GCA_963574575.1 Galagoides demidoff | reverse complement strand
ATTTATCCTATTAGGGTACATGTGAATTTGTCTAAAGGTTGAATATAAATGTCTTAACACAACAATTGTGAGAAGGACATGATGGCTATGTTAGCCAGTTGGATGAGAGTTTTCCAAACTGCATATGGAAGCAACACACTGTATCCTATGATAGAATTAATGTACACAATTATGATCTAATAAAAAAAAATTAAAAAATTCAATTTCAGAAAAAAAGAAGAAAATTCATGAAGTATAAATTATTGGAAGAAATAATTGTAAAAATAATCTTTAATTTCATGAAAGTAAAAATTTTCATATATGCAGTACAAGACAAGCTACAATAGCAGGCAGAATAAACACAAGGAATACATGCAGACTCACACCCTGGTTAGAATGTTGAAAACCAAGGTAAAGAAAAATTATTGTAAGCAGGAAGAAGAAAATGAAATTTCAAATATTGGGAAACAATCCAATTAGAGGCTGATTTCTCATCAGAAACAATGGAGACTAGAAGAGAAATGTTTTTAAAGTGATAAATAAATTTTGTAAAATATTATTAAGGATCAAAGGGAAAAGCTACAAAACATCAATTATCAATATGAGAAATGAGAGAGCTTACTTTATTACAGAGTCCAGTGTGTTGAATGAAAACCTATAAACCCAGAATTTTACAACTAGTGAAAACGTGCTTTTTAAGTGTTCTCATCACAAAATGATGACCATGTGAGGTAACATGTACTTAATCAGTTATACTTAATCAGTTAGCCATTCCACAATGTATTTAGGCTTCAGTCACCCTATTGTAAATGAAAAACATAAACAACAAAGCAGTAAAAGAACAAAGGAGTAAAAAAATAGCAAAAATAAGTGGAACACTAAGAAATTGTGTCTCAAATTAAAATAGACGAAATATTTATAAAACATATATTCTCTTCAAAAGTAAAATTGTTAGAATGGATTATAAAATAGCTACAAAGTAGATGGAAGAAGAGAAGATGTGACATGCAAAAGTTGCAGTAAAAGCCTCGGAGGGAAAATAGTATTTCAAATAAATTAGATTTTAAGACAAAATGCATATCTGCATACCAGACATAAAAGTCTTTCTTAATGACAAATGTATAAATTTATCAGAAAGATAGGATAATTATAAAACCATGTTTAAATAAGAAAACTCTAATTTACGTCATGCAACAATTGACAAAATTAAAATAGAAAATTTTAAAAATCATGAAGACAGTTAAAATTTTAAACCCCTCTCGCAGCTATTGAGAGAAATATTCCAAGTATTCAAAAATAGCAGCTCACTACTACATTATCAGCTACCTTTATCGCTGTGTAGTACTCACACAAATGCTGCACTCAAAAGCAAAGTACAAACTCTTCAAGTTGATGTGGATTACTTATAAAAATAAAATCAACTCAGAGCATCAAAACCTTTTGAAATTGTGCCAAAATATGTTGAATGCTACTAATGGAGTGCTTATAGGGAAATCTTATATTTATTTGCATAAATTAAATGAGACTAGATAATCAAAATGAGTAATGTTCCCTCTTTAAGGCATTAAAGGAAGAAAAACTACAAATGAAGTAAGTAGAAGTGATATAAAAAGATAGGAAAGGAAATCAATAGCACAGTCACATGCACAGAAACAATAACCCCCCCAAACCTGTTTATCAAACCATTAATAAATTATATAAAGTATTATTAAAGATTAAAGAAAAAAGCTACAAAACATAAATTATCAATACCAGAAATGGGACAGCTTACTTTATAAGAGTCCAAAGTTCCAAAGTTCAAAAAAGATAATAAAAAATATAAACAAGTTTACATTAATAAATTTAATAACTTATGTGAAACAGACAAATTCCTTAAAAGTCACAAAATACTAATTCAAGGGGAACTGATTAGCTAATCTAGCTTATCTTTATAAGTAAACACTATCAATCATTGGAGGAAAAAACTATTGATAACACATTAAATCTTTCAGAAAATAATGAAGAAAGGAGTGTTCCCCGGCCACTTTATGAGGTCAGTATAAGTTTGTACCAAAATGAGACAAGATATTACAGGAAGAGAGAAAGGCAGAGTAAAAACCTTCATAAACACAGACACACAATCAAATCAAACAATATTGACCAAGCAGGATTTATTTTAGGAATGGAGAGTTTTTTCTGAAAATTAATCCTTATGATTTAATACATTAAAATCACAAGGGATACAAAACAATCTCACTTAAGAGTTTAACAAGAAATATTTGACACAATTTAACACTTCACAGAAGCCACTCAGTAAAACAGAAATGTATTTCCTCTATTTGTTTTTAATTTATAAACCCATGTTAATGTAATATCCAATATCCACGTTCTATTTATAATCAGAATAAAAAAGAGAGGTTTACTCTTGTCTCTTAAACATTGTACTATATGTTTTAACCAGTGTAATAGGGCAAGAAAAAAAAAGGAAACAAAATCCACACTGGTTAAAAAGTAAGAAGTGAGTCCTCTTTATTTTCCAATAACAGATTTTTATGTAATGAACTATAAAAAATAGATTAAAAAGCTAGACTAACCAAAAAGAAAATTTTTTAAATTGCAGAATACAGAATGTAGAAAAAGCAATTGCATTTCTGCATAATAAGTAATTATAAAAGTAAAGAATTTAATCAGAAGTACAGAAGCAATAAATTTATATACATCATTAGTAATTCTTGTACCTGTCAAATTGACAAATATTTTACACCTTTTACATTGTCTTGAATCTACTGATTGCTTATTTATTCACTGTGTTTGCATGTTTCATTTATAAAGGACCAAAAATATATTATTGGATACCAGAAGTACTACACTATGTTCTTTGTAGTGAATAAATAATATATCATTATACTTAGATATATTTCAACTGGAATTAGATGCTGGGGATTTTAATGCTAATTAATCTGACCTAAAATAAATGTATACTGGTAATTTAAAGAAGTCAAGATAATAATTTAGAAAACTGAAAGTAGGGGAGATATTTTGAATAAAATAACTGAGAAATATGGCAAATGATAAGAAAGAAACAAGCATGAATCACCACAATGTTCATTCAAAGCTCTTCTGTGAATATGAGTGGCATGGTCTAATTTTATGTAAGTTGAACTAAACACGTCATGGTTCATATGGTGTACGCATTATGATTATAGTCTAAAATGTAATTTTAAAAACAAGAATTTTTATTAGAGATTGCTGCATTTGATTAGTGCTTACTGTATAATTTAATACTATTCATCAAAGTGGTATTAATTTTCTATATAATAATGTTTTTAATTTCCTGCTAGAAAGTTGAGTTATCCTGATTATGTAAAATAGTTACCGCATATTTTCTAACAAGAGAAACAGAAAATAAAAGAAAAACATTTTTAACTTGAGTTGGTCTTTTATTTGAAAAAATGTATTGTTTATATCCTGATTACAATATTTCAATTTTATGCCTTGCTATTCCTTGGAAACCAGCAAACTTTTAACTAATTCCATCTATTCTAAGCCCAGGGATTTAATCAAAATTAGTGTAAGTTTATTTCCACTACTTTAATGAGGGTAACTTTTCATATACAAAATAATTTTGTGTACCCTTGTTTCCATTAACTTTAATGCTGATTTTGTGGCTTAGATGGATAAAATGAGTAGTTTAGTACTTTGTAGTATTTTAAATCAGTACTGTGGAATTCCTGTGTGTGTATGTGTGTTTGTGTGTATGTGAAAAAGAGAGAGAGGCATTTTTATTTTATATATTTTAATTTAGTGTATATATTTATAACTATATTTCTTATATCACATATAGATTTTTAGTAGTCAAATTAGCTTCTAAACTTATGGGAATGTAAAGTATATTAGACATGACTCATAACATTAAATAATTCTTTTTTTTTTTTTTTTGTAGAGACCGAATCTCACTTTATTGCCCTCAGTAGAGTGCGGTGGCCTCACACAGCTCACAGCAACCTCTAACTCCTGGGCTTAGGCGATTCTCTTGCCTCAGCCTCCTGAGTAGCAGGGACTACAGGCACCTGCCACAGCGCCTGGCTATTTTTTTGTTGCAGTTTGGCCGGGGCCAGGTTTGAACCCGCCACCTTCAGTATATGGGGTCAGCACCCTACCCACTGAGTCACAGGTACCACCCAACTTTTAATAATTCTTTTTTGAGTAATACCTGCAGTAAGAGTTCAGATTTCAGAATTCTCTTCAGACTCTCTAAGACTCTTTATGTCTTGTGTAGCTTTCTAAAATTTACTAGAACAGATTCCATTCAGACATAATTTTTCACATTTGATTCTAGACATGTGAAAAAAAATGAGTACTTCAAAGTAAGGGAAGGAGTCAAATCTGTAATGGATTTGCACATGCTAAAATTTTTGGTCAGTACTATATGTACAATTAACTGTTACGTGGAGGGTGAAAAATAAAAGTAAAATAGAGAGATAAACACTTTCTGTAAAGAATGGTCTATAATAAAAAATGGGCACATGTTAATATGGCAATATAATTAATAATTTTTTATTATATGTGCATATCTACTATACTCTCTTTCTATATATATATATATATATACACATACACATAAAGGGCATATATAATTTGGTAATCAATAGTGAAACTTCTTATAAATATTAATTTTTAAGATTAAATAATTTATATAAATTCATCTTTACAAAAGAGGACAGGTAGTAGAATTCCCTCAAATTTTTTAGTTCTGTAATTAAACTAAACTACAGCTTAATGGATGTGCTTCCAATATGTAGTTTATACCTTAGTTTGGAATAGATCTGCTCCTTTTGTTAACAGATATTTATAAAAAAAATGGCTTAGAAAAAAGGAGTACATATGAATCAATGATTAACATTGCACTATATATAATTAGTAAAATTTAAAAAAACCTATAGAGTATCATTAATAAAATACAAAGTAACAAAAAATTCATGGGTTTTAGAAAAATATTTTGAAATTAAATTATTAACAACGATATCATCATTAACTATAAAAACTCCCAGACTTCAAATGTAACTTGAAACTAAAAAATACGTTATTTCTTAAGATGAGTTATTTAATTAAGTAAAAGCTTAATATTTAAATGGTGGTGAAATATATTTAAGACTATGCATTAAGTATAATTCTCTGGATTTTTGTGTGAAGATGATGGTTTGAAGTTAAGTCAGAGAACTTTCTTCTGATACTTAATATAAACAAAAAAAATTGCTTAACAAAACAGTACAAACATTAACTAACAACTAAACAGCAAATAGTTCATAATTTCTTCAGAAAAGGTAGCCAAGAAAAGAAATGGAAGATCTTAGCTTCAATAAATCCCCCTAATAGCTTTGGAAAAATTACTAAGAAAAAGAGTAAGAAGAAAAAAATACTTGATTTTCAAAACCACTACTAATTTAAGGAGACTCAAATTGAATGTGTAAACATGTAATCAGGGAGAATTCAAAGAAAACTATTAAATAATAAAAATCTAATTTATCCTCCTGTAGAATTTCAGAGGAAGCACAATGAACTAGCCTAACTCACCCTTCCAGGGAAATACGGTGAAATTTAAAAATATTCTGATGTCCACATTTTACCTTACCCCTTGTCTGGGGGCACATGATGGGACTTTAAAGTGATTATTATTAATGACAATTTATAGTACAATTTCAAATATTTAGAAAAGAGGATTTGAATGTTCCCAAAATAAAGAAATGATGCATATTTGAGCTGATGAGTATGGTGATTGTCTGATCTGATTAGTATACATATTGTATGTCTCCATCAAAACATCATCATACATCTCATATATTTACTGTTATTTCAGGCCAACTAAAAATAAGAGGGAAAAAGGTAAAATCTCATTTTAAATTGATAGACTTAATGAAAAGAAAGTCAAGCCTCACAGTGATGGAGGGGCAATGCCTAGATACAAGTGAGCATCAGATGAAGAGAAGATGGCGTAAACCAGCTAATAGATAGCAAGATTTCTGTTTTTTTGTTTTTTGAGATAGAGCTTCAAGCTGTCCCCCTGGGTAGAGTGCTCTGGCATCACAGCTCACAGCAACCTCCAACTCCTGGGCTCAAGCGAGTCTCCTGCCTCAACCTCCCAAGTAGCTGGGACCACAGGTGCCCACCACAACGCCTAGCTATTTTTTGGTTGCAGCTGTCATTGTTGGATTCGAACCTGGGCTGGATTCGAACCTTAGGTGTATGTGACTGGCGCCTTAGCCACTTGAGCCACAGGCACCAAGCCGCAAGATTTTTTTAAATGAAAGGGAATAGCAATAATATACAAAAATGAATAACTAATCCTAGAAAATATCACAGTCCAAGGAAAAGCTACATATAGACTAATGTTTTGTATTAAAAAAATAGAATGAACTCAAGGTGAATAGGAATCCAGTAAAATAATAGCTTCTTTCTTTTTTTTTTTTTTTTTTTTGAGATAGTCTCACTTTGTCACCCTTGGTAGAGTGCTGTGGGGTCACAGCTCACAGCATCTTCCAGCTCTTGTTTCTAAATTGTTAACCAACTTGTGTTAGGTGGACTCATCAATAGGATGGGTACATGTTATTAGAACAATATTCTCAAACTTGAAAAATACAATTTATATATTTCATGCTTCTTTCTATTCTCTCTAAACATTCAAACAGATGAAGTAGATCTCAGGACAAAATGGTGGAGTCAGTTTTTTAGGAAATATTTAGTTCCTTTCTCTCAATGCATAGAAATTATAGTCAAAGACTTTGGAGGTATTTTCCTTGGACTAGGAATGAAAGGGAGCATATATGATAGTAGCAAAAGAGGTTGAAAAGAAGATTGGCAGGTTGGTCCAATATAGTCACATACACATGGGAAAGAGTGCAACTAATCCGTCATGTGGTAGAGAACTAGAAAAGGGTTCTCGACATGAAGCCAGAAGCCAGGGCCCTGCTTTGAATTGAGGTTGAAATAGTTCCAGAGGCCCTAATGTGACAATGCTGCCCCTGGGATATTTCTTGGCCTTGACCTAGTTCCAAAGCAGAAGTGCAGGCAAGGAGTAGGAGCTAGTAGGTATATGTGTCACATACCTGTGTCAGAGATGTCACAGGACACTATTTGTGTAGGTGGCATCCCCAGGCCACTCAGAGTCAATATGTTGAAGAAAATTACACTCAATAGTGCCAGGACTGAAAGAATTATTAATTCACCTAATAGAGAAAGGCATAAGATGGTTGATGTCTCGTTTCCATTTCCCCTAAATAAGGTTTCAAATATAAATTATAAAAAGGGACAGGAGGCTCACTGCCTGTAGCACAGTGGTTACAGCACAAGCTACATTCACCATGGTTGGCAGGTTTGAACCCAGCCTGGGCCAGCTAAACAACAATGACAACTGCAACAAAAATAGCCAGTGTTGTGGTGGGCAACTGGAGTCCCAGCTACTCGGGAGGCTGAGGCAAGAGAATCGCTTAAGCCCAAGAGTTTGAGGTTGCTGTGAGCTGCGACACCACAGCACTCTACTGAGGGTGACAAAGTGAGACTCTGTCTCCAAAAAAAAAGTACAGGAGAAACTTTTTGGCCAGTTAAGCTTCTGAATATTTGGAAAAACATTTAAGAAAGACATTCAAAGTCAGGCATATGGAGAGTAGGTAAACTTGGAAATTAGTCAACAACTGAGAGGAAAATATTTTGGTGAAAGTAGCTATATTATCCCAAGAGGCACAAGAATAAAATTATTCTTTGGTTGTGGTGATTGAGGTAAAATCATTTATAAGTTCCAATAAAGAACACATGTGGGTCATCAGTATTATAGGTGCCCTGAGTAGCAATATCTAAAGACACTGAGGATCACCCAGATTCTATTAAAGGTGCCAAGGAGTAACCTAAAGAGAATAAAATAATGATCCTGCATATACGTGGGACTGTGGCTATGGACATATGGAACTATGGGTTCATTAGTTTGCATAGTACATTTCTTAAAATGTACACCATTTTTCTTAAAAAACCACCATTTTTCAGAAAAAAATTTGAGGATATTTGAACATTTTTCATAGAGGAATACTAAGAGGAAGCTTAGAATGGGTTTTCAAAAAGGAAAAAATTCTGTTGAAATATTTTCAGTCATACTTATGATAAAGGTACCCTGAGTACCACAATGAAGAACGTGGTGGTGCCTTAATATTTATATACCTACATTAGTAATGGATGATTCGGAGATTCCAGCTTGACAGCATCATCCATTAAAATGACCTAATTACTTTTTTTTTTTTTTTTTGAGACAAGGAGTCTCATTCTGTTTCCCAGGCTAAAATACTGTGGTGTCAAGCTAGAATGTTATGGCTTCAGGCTAGAATACTGTGGAGTCAGCCTAGCTCGCGGCAGCCTCAAACTTCTGGGTTCAAGTGATCCTCTACCTCATCTTCAGAATAGCTGGGACTAGAGGCGTCAGTCACAATGCCTATTTTTTTCTCTTTTTAGTAGAAAGAAGGTCTCACTTTTTCTCAGGCTGATCTGAAACTCCTGAACTCAAGGAATCTTCCTACCTCGACCTCCAGAGTGCTAGGATTATAGGCGTGAGCCATGGTGCCTACCCTATTACCTTTTTAAACAGAGATTTTAACACATAATATTTATGTTTCCCCCTATGTCTAGGGTTTTTTTTATATAAATAATTGTCAAATGACAATTGTATAATGTGTTTCATAACAATAGCATCTTTCTTGGCTCTGACATAATAGAAGTGTCTTCCTTATTCTCATGTGGAAAGAATTAAGTTCTTTTCTGATTGCTCATTTTAACAGGTGAGTGGACTTTAACAGGTACCTCTGTTCACCTTAAACTGTAATATGTCAACATTATTAATTTGCATGCTTTAGCTTTCTGGTTTCCATTATCTTCAGAAAAAATATGTAATTAAAAGGTATAGAAATTATAGGTAATTTTCTTGGGGTTATTTTGGGCAATATTCCATATATGAAAAACCAAAAGGCTTTTAAATTTTGTAGACCCCAAAAATAAATTGACATAATTGTTTTGATCTAAGTTGCTGCTAAAAGTATAACTTTAGAAAATAAATCATGATATTACCTGTCCCTATAATGTATAACAATGCAGCTCTTCTGCATAAAATTACACAAATTAGTAATAATTCTACAGTGAATTCATTCAATTTGTAAGCATTATATGTAGTATTCATAGAACAGAATTTAATATTATATATTAACATATTAAGCACTTTGGGTTTTTTTGGTTTTTATATTTTGTTAAAGCACGTATTTGTTTTTACATCATTACTATAGTAAAGATATGTGACATTATAAATTCAAGTTATAGATATGAAATACTTGTTTTATTTTACAGTATCAATTTTTATATGAAATATATTTTAATTCATCTTGTGAAAAAATTACATTAGATCAAAACTTTAAGAATATCAATTAAGAGCCTACATTTAATTATTCATTAGAATTTGATTATACATATTGTGACCACCTACAAAAATTCAGGCATGGTACCAGGTACTAAAAAAAAAACTGAGAAAGCATGGGTCCCTGCTGTTAGGAAAGTTGAAGATACAGACACACAAATCTTTGACTACAATGCAATGTAATGAGATTGTAATATCAAACCAGACGAGGCTGTGCTTAGCTCTGCTATAGTGGGAATTGATGGTGTTTTCAAAGAGGAGATAATGCTTGATTTAGTGTGTGTGCAAAGAACTTGCAAGCGAATGGAAAAACAGCTATGGGATGAAAAGACTACCAATTACCTGGTTCCAATTTCATCTCAGTTTCTCCTAGTGGCGATTCCCTTGCCCTTCACATCATACAGGACTGTAAGGCACAAATTATCTCTAGAGAATAGTTTGCACATATACTGAGTTGTTTGTCCTGGACTAAGTTATGATACATCAACATGAAAGTCAATATTGGGTACAGTGCTCTTTAATTTCTTCTCCAGGTCTGGAAGGAAGGCATATGTACATGGTGATTATAAAGGGGTCTCCACATTAATTTGTTACCCAATTGTAAAAATGCTTTACATCACTTTAAGAAGTCACGATTTGAAGATGTAATGTAAAGGA
>CAUYQV010194718.1:0-40811 GCA_963574575.1 Galagoides demidoff | reverse complement strand
TTTTGAGACGGAGCCTCAAGCTATCCCCCTGGGTAGAGTGCCATGGCATCACAGCTCATAGCAACCTCCAACTCCTGGGCTCAAGTGAGTCTCCTGCCTCCGCCTCCCAAGTAGCTGGGACCACAAGCGCCCGCCACAACGCCCGGCCATTTTTTTTTTTTTTTTTTGGTTGCAGCCATCATTGTTGTTTGGCGGCCCCCGCTGGGAATTCGAACCCCACACCTTAGGTGTATGTGGCTGGCGCCTTAGCTGCTTGCGCCACAGGTGCCGAGCCGTTCTCTTTATAATTTTTAAGGCATAATTGAACCATGTTTTTGCCTGTGAAGAGAGAACAAAAGGCATACTTTGAATAAAACGTTCTTCTGTGTCTGAATTCAGCTTGTTTCTCCTATTTAGACAGAACACATCATACTAAAAAGAACGATTAGGTAAACTTTGAGAGATTTGAGAGTGTACAACAATAGTTATTATATATAAACACAGCATTTTGAGCTCTTGTAATGTTTAAGTTACTGAACTTAAGGCATGACTTTAACATTTTATCATTCAAGGTAGACTCTTAGGTCTTTTGAACTTCTGACCTCTTCAAACTTAAAGATTTTTAGGAACTTATGCATCAGATATCTGTTTTATTAATCTGCCTTAATGAATTGCATGTTTGGTATGATGTCTATGACAACTCTTAAAATTATTTCTGCTTTTTGTGTATAAAATTCATCCAAAATATAGCTTTAAACTTAACTTTCCTATAGGACAGTTATATGAGTTTGTATTTAGGAAATAATTTTAAACAAAAACATGGTATACCTATTACTTCCTCTTCTATTTTTTAAGGTTAGAATGAATTTTTTTTTTTTTTGAGATAGTGTCTCAATTTGTCACCCTCGGTAGAGAGCTGTGATGTCACAGCTCACAGCAACCTCAAACTCTTGGGCTCAAGCAATTCTCTTGCCTCAGCCTCCCAAGTAGCTGGGACTCTAGGCACCTGCCATAATGCCTGGTTATTTTTTGTTGTAGTTGTCTTTGTTGGTTAGCTGTTCCCAGACCAGGTTCAAACCGCCAACTTCAGTGCATGTGGCTGGCACCATAACCACTGTACTATGAGGGCCAATCCTAGAATGTATTTTTTAATTTAAATTTGAGGCATATCCCTGAACTTCACCCCAAATTTTCTGGTGGTGAGAATGCATTTAAGATCTTTGGGTGGTGAAAAAATAATTAATCTTTTCCATCATTGGAATAACATGAGGGTAATATCAAAAAGGCTCTATTGAAAAAAAAATCATAGTAAGATGAGATAAACAAGTGAAATCTCTTGTAACATACATAAAATTCCATAATTTTTTATTTTATAAAAATGGTATAAAAGTGAAAGAGGACAGAATTGAGATATTTAGTTCAGAAGCTTAACTCAAGAAACTTGCCTGGAAGTTTTCATTGCCATAGACTGGTATTTCCCAACCTTTTCTATCTCATAACACCCTGGAACCTATATTTAAACTTCCACATCAAACTTAAATTATATTGATCAAAAAGAAGGGTACAAGAAAGTATATACTTACTGTGCTGCTTTGAAAAATAATTAATGATCTTTAAAATTTTTCATGGCACACCTATGATCCTCTCATGTTACACTGGTCAGCTGCTACCCAACCGATGAAAATCACAACCATAGACCCATCTTTATTTAAAAATCATTGTGTAAAGAACTTTGTTTAAAAATCTGCCATATTGTGTCTACTACAGGCATGACAATAGGCTAATGATGTCTGTTATATTTACTAAAAAGAATGGTTTATGCAAGTAATTAAGTTAAAGAGGCTGAGTTCCTTGGCACAAATTTCTCTCAGAGTATTTCCTGCCTTTTGACTATTTGATTGTAGCTGGCTATTCATGTTCATTTTAATTAGATTTCAGAGGTAAAGAAATTGTGAGAAGAGGGAGACGGACTAGGTAGGTGTCATAGTTTTTTTACAAAAAACAAAAGACTATAACCTTGGTAGCTTATAAGCAACAGAAATTCATTTCTCACAGTTCTAGAAGTTGGGAAGTCCAAGAAGACCTGGGCAGATTTAACATCAGATGAGGTTTATAGATAGCATCATCCAGCTGTATCTTCACATGGTGGCAGGGGAAAGCTCTCTCGGGTCTCTTTTATGAGGGCTCCACCTTTGTGATCTAATCACTCCCCAAAGGCCTCATCTTCCTACACCATGACATTGGTGAGGAGGTATTCAACATACGAATTTGTGGAGGACACAAATATTTGTACCATAGCAATAGGACTACATTTGACTAAACTGAACACATATCTAGGCCCCAGAAAGGAGAAATATAGCCATCAAGATATGGCATTAATTTATTTACCCCAATCAGTTTGCCACTGGCTGCCAGTAAAACCTTCGCAAGAGTTCATGGCAAAATTTCTCATTTAAGTCTTTGATGGACACACAGGGTTTGAGCAGATTTGAGGCATATCTTAATCATACAGTCATCTTCCAGTGGAACTTATTACCTGCTTTATTTATTTCAATGAATTCTTGAGTGAGTCTCTGTCTTAGGTCTGGAAGAAGGTAAACAGGGGCCGAAAAAATGGCTAAGGGCAGAGAGTAGGAACCAAATTATGAATAGGAACAGAACTGCGGCTAGGAACTGTTCCTAGGAGGGAACAAACATGGTAAGGATCTGAGAAATGGGGAACGCTTAAGCCAAAGAATTTGAGCTTGCTGTGCTCTGTGATGTCAGGGCACTCTACTGAGGGTGACCAAGGGAAACACTGCATCAGAAAAATAAAAGTAAATAAATAAAATAAATTCTAAAAAGAGAAAAAAAACTCTACATGGTAGCCCCATTATGAAAATAACTAAATAAGGGTAAGATAAGTATATATTCTCTTAAACAGATGATTTCCCCTACTGCCAACTGATATAGGTACTTAAACCTATGCATATCTGCTGTGTTCATGGCCATTCTTTAGAATGGAGTAAGGAAAACAGACCTCCCACACAAGCATAGCATGCTAATTTTACTGCCTGTTTTACCAGTGAGCTAGATAGCACCCTATTCTTATTATCATAATCTCTCTCTCTCTCTCTCCCCCTCTCCTTCCTCTCTCCCGCCCAGTGAACTGCCTTGATTAGAAGAGGGAAAATAAAGGCTAAGATAGTAAAACTATTAAAGGGAAAATGTTCCTGCTAGGTCAGGTTAGTGGTTCTTATCTGGTCTGTAGGTTTTCAAAACTTGGGATGCATATTTCTAGTCATATCCAACATTATTTCAGATGGAACAAAAGACACGACATTAAATATTAGTGACTCATATAGTGAGGAATACTCAATTTTTTAATCTTTTAATTCCTTTGTAAACCTCATAAACAGTCTTTTTAAAATTTTTTCATTTAAAAAATTTTTGACATATGCAGTTAAAGCATCTTTAGTATTTGCGAATCGCCCTTTATTATAAGGAAAACAAATGTCAGCTCTGAACCCTTAATAAGCAACATTATCCAGTTTTAATTTAACTTTTAAAAATTATATTTCATTTTTAGTTGTAATTTTTTATTAAATGATGATATAAAAATCTTCTTTAAAAGAAATCAGTTGGATACAGAAGAGTTGGAAAAGGCGTCAATATTATATTGACTTTTTCTTCCAAATTGCTGACTGTTGAAGATATGAAATTTGAAAAGTATCCTGACTTCACTAAAATTACTTTTAAAAAATACACACTAATCATGGATTGCCTGAGCTCATGGTTTTGAGACCAGCCTGAGCAAGATCTAGACCCTGTCTCTAAAAATAGCTGGGCATTGTGGCAGGTGCCTGTAGTCTCAGCTACTTGGGAGGCTGAGGCAAGAGAATCAGCCTGGGCATCTGTTCTCTTGGGCTTCCCTCTGGTGTCCTTAAAGTTATTTGGCCAAGGGAAAGGAGTCACTCTAAATGACTAATGCAGATTCTTTGTACTCTGAGTTCCTCCTTCACACCAAAACTCTGAAGGCAGGGTCAGAAGATCAGTTAAGGGTCTAGATGACTGTGGCTCCCTCTTGCCATCTCTTCCTTCCCTTCTTCTATTTTTTCCTCTTCTGTTCTTTCCCTATATACTATTCTTGAAGGACTAGAAGGACTTTTTTTCTACTTTTATAACCAGCTAAGTGCTCTTCCAAGATATAGCATTTCAAAAGTTGAAATAGAAAAAAGAAAATGCTGTGAAAACCAAAAGAGATTACATGCTCCATTATAAAATAATACAGAGAGTATTTATATGTTTAAATTATTCATTAGAATGCCAGCAAATTTGGAAGGTTATTTTTCTTTTGTGCTAGATGTCACATTTTTCATGGCAGATAGAAAATAGGGCAGTCAGTCTTTCCTGAGTCAGGTTTCAATCATTTTCTTCTGTCAGTGTGGGCTTAGGGGAATTCCATAAGCAGTTGTGCTGAGTTTAAGCAACCTAAAAAAAGTTTAAGAATTGGGAAAATCATCATTTATGAATGCTCATCACAGATCCCACAAGAAACTCACAAAATGTATGGAATTTTTCATTACTTTATAATAATGTTTCAATTATATTATATTTTATAAGTAAACTTAAATATATTCATATCATTCATCCTTTGAGTGTTAGACTCTTTTTTCACATGTTTCTTTGAAAGGTAAAATATTTCCATTTTTAAAATGAGTCATTTCAAGTAGTTTTTTAAAAAACAATTTTAAAATATTAAGGGAGTACAAATGTTTTAGGTTACATGGATCACTTTTGTAATGTTTTGAGTTGTGGATAAAGATGTGCCCATCACTCAAATAGTGTTCACAGTACCCATTAGGTAGATTTTTGCCCAACCTCTCCCCCTACCAGTTGATGTTCCCTGAGTTTTACTTCCCTCTGTGCACATGTGTGCTCTTTGGTTAGTTCCAATTTAATAGTGAGTACATGTGGTGTTTGTTTTTCTGTTCTTGAGATACTTTACTTAGGAGAATGGTCTCCATTTCCATCTGGATTATTGAGAGGCCCATCCATCCCAGCCCCCCCCCCAAAAAAAAAGCCTAGATTTGTGAATGTGGCCATAGCACCCTGCCAATTACCACCATTTCTCCTAAAACTCTATTTCTCTCTGTCTGTCCTGCACTCATTCTCTTCAGTTATCTTCTTTCACCCACTTTTTCTTTTTCTCTTTGTCTTTTTCTTATCTTTCTTCCTTCCCACTCTTTACTCTTCTCTTCCTTTTGGCCTTATACCAAAAGGCCACTTCATCACTCAAGTTCTAATACAAAGAATTTTAAACCAAAGGCAGAAATGAGAAAGAAAAAGTAGGGGAAGGAAGTGAACAAGAAGAAAACACATGAGTAAGAACCAACAGAAAAATTCTCACATCATGAGAAATCAAAACAGAGCAACTGCCTAAGGGACCATGAGGCAGCTACTGAAGAGGATTTCTCCTATAAAGTATGAATGGAAATTACAGAAATAGACTTAAAGTATTGATGGAAAAGGGAATTGACAAGAAAGTATAAAAATAGAATAAAAATGAATGAAAGACAGGAAGAATATAAAAGGATAAGACAGAGCTTAAGGAATTGAAGGAGTCAATCAGGGAACTTTGAGATGAAGTAGAAAGTATCAATAACAGACCAGACCATGTAGAAGAAAAAAATCTCAGAGCTAGAGGATAAAGGTCTTGAACTAACACAGGTAGTTAAAGAGACAGAAAAGAGAGAAAGCAGAGCATTCACTCAGAGAATCATGGGACTTCACAAAACATTCAAAGATATGAATTTTAGGGATCCCTGATGGGGAAGAAGAACATCTTAAAGGAATGGAAACCATACTGGAGGATGTCATAAATGAAACTTTCCCAAGTATAACTGAAGATTTCAAAATTCTACTTTTAGAGAGATATTGAACCACAGATTGTCTCAATACAAATAGAGCATGTACATAATAACGAAACTGTCCAAAGTCAAGATGAAAGGGAAAATCCTGCAAGCACCCAGGATCAAGCACCAATTGACCTATAGGGGCAGGCATTTTCAGTTAAAACTTTCCAGGCCAGAGGAGAATGGTCAGCTACCTTTAACCTTCTTAAGCAAAACAATTTTCAGCCCAGAATTCTGTATCCTGCTAAACCAACCTTCAATATCAGTAAAGAAATAAAACTTTTTGGTGGCATGCAAATATTGAGAAAATTTGTCACCAGCCCAGTTCTCAAAAAAATACTTAGACCTATTCTTCACATTGACAATCACATTGGAAAACAAGCAAAATAAACACCCAGAAACTCAAGACAAAACCTAGCTTCCACAATGGCGCAAAGGGGAAAAAACTAAGCAACACATATTAAAAAAATAAGATGAACAGAGTTCCACTACACATATTGATTCTCTCAATAAATGTAAATGTCTTGAATTCCCACTAAAGAGGCCCAGACTGGCTAATTGTATTAAAAAATAAAAGCCATCTATATGTTATCTCAAAGAAATATACCTAACCTCAAAGGACAAAAAAAGACTAAGGGCAAAGGTTTGGAAAACAGTATTTCAGGCAAATGGAAATCAGAAGAAAGGAGGGGTTGCAATCTTATTTTCAGATACAAGTGAATTTAAAACAGCTTCCCTTTCATCCTGGTCAAGAGAATAATACCACAAGAGGAAGTTCAATTCCAAATATTTATGCACCCAACTTAAATACTCCCAGATTTATGAAATAGACCTTGATTGGTCTGACTAATATGTTATCCTATTAACTATTATATCCACTATAATATCTGGGGACTTTAACATCCCTCTGGCAGAACTGGATATATTCTCTAAACAGAAGCTTAGCAAAGATATAAGGAATTTAAAATGAACACAGGACAAATGGGCTTAATAGACACACCAGAACATACCGTACCAAAGCTAAGGAATGTGTGTTTTTCTCACCAGCCCATGGAATATACTCCAAAATAAATCATATCTTAGGATACAAACCAAACTTCAATAAAATTAAAAACATTTAAATTATACTTTGTATCTTCTCAGATCATAAGGGAATTAAGTAAAACTCAACTCCCAGCAAAAATTCTCATCCCTGTATAAAGGCATGGACATTAAACAACCTTATGCTAAATGACAGTTGGGTCAAGGAAGAGATAGATAAAGAAGGAAATTATTAAAATCCTTGAACATAACAACAATGAAGGTATAAATACCTGCAAAAGCAGTCCTAAGAGGGAAGTTTATCACATTAGATTCCTATATCCAAAAAATAAAAAAAATAAAAAAAATACAGAAAAGAGCACAACAACAACCTAATGAATTATCTTAAGGAAATGGATAAAGAAGAGAAATCTAATCCCAGAGGTAGCAGAAGAAAAGAAATAATCAAAATTAAATTAGAAATAAATGAAATTGAAAACATAAGAATCACTCTGAGAACTCATAAAACAAAAAGTTGGTTCTTCAAAAAGATAAACGAAGTTGATAAATTTTTAACCAGATCAACTAGAATCAGAAAAATAAAATCTCTAATAACCTCAATCAGAAACAAAAAAGGCAAAATTACAACAGATAACAAAAAGATACAGGAGATTATCTCTGAGTAGTACAAGAAGCTCTACATTGTCAGAAATTTGACAATGTGAAGGAATGGACCAATACTTGGAATTATACCATCTCTGTAGACTTAATCAAGAAGCAATAGATCTCTTGAACAGAGTAATATCAAGTACAAAGATTGAAGAAACAATAAAGGATTTTTCAATAAAGAAAACCCTGGACCAGAATACTGTACACCTGAATTCCATCAAATCTTCAAAGAAGAGCTTGTACCTATACTGCAGAACCCATTCTAAGACATTTAGAAGGAAAGAAGATTCTATGAAGCAAAGATCCTGATATCAACATCAGGAAAAGACTCAACCAAAAAGGAGAACTACAGACCAATTTTACTAAGAGTTATCAATGCAAAAATACTTAATAAAATGTTAGCCAATAGATTACAGCTACACATTAAAAAATTATATATCACAATAAATTAAGTTTCATCCCAGGGATGTAAGACTGGTTTACATACACAAATCCATAAATGTAATTCACCATATCAATAGAAGCAAAAACAAAGATCATATGATCCTCTCAATTGATGTAGAAAAAGCATTTGATAAAATTTAGCATCCTTTTATAAAATAAGAATGATTAAGAATATAGGCATGCATGGCTCATTTCTTAAAACAATTGAAGCTGTCTAAGACAAATAGCTAATATTGTACTGAATGAAGTAAAACTGAAAGCTTTCCCATTTAGAAATGGAACCAGACAAGGATGACCTTTATCACCACTGCTATTCAATATAGTTCTGGAAGTTCTAGTCAATGCAATCAGACAAGAGAAGATATAAAAGGCATCCAAATGGGGGCAGAGGAGGTCAAACTCTTGCTTTTTCCTGATGATAATATCTTATACTTAGAATACTCCAGAGACTCAACCAGAAGACTCCTGTGAGTGACCAAGAAAAGCAGTAACATCACAGGTTATAAAATTAATGTCCACAATTTGGTAGCCTTTGTATACACCAATAACAGCCAACTTGAGAAGCAAATCAAGGACAAAATACCCTTTGTAGTAGCTTCAAAGACCATGAAATTCCTAGGAATAAACCTAAGAAAAGAGGTGAAGGACCTGTGCAAAGTGAGAAACAGCAAAAGACATTAATAAATGGAAGAATAAGCAATGCTCTTGTCTGGGAAGAATCAGCATTGTTAAAATGTCTATGTTACACAAAGCAATCAGATTCTATGCAATCCCCATTACAATACCAACATCATACTTTGAAAAACTGGAAAAATTGTTCTTTACTTTCTATGGAATGAGAAAAAAAGTCCATATAGCCAAGACAATTCCTAGCAATAAAAATAAAACTGGAGGCATCACTCCACCAGACTTTAGGCTCTATTACAAGTCCACAGTGATCAAAATAGCATGGCATTGGCAAAAAAAAATAGAGACATAGACATATGGAATAGAATAGAAAACAAAGAGATGAAACCAGCCTCTTATAGCCATCTGATCTTTGATAAACCAAACAAAAACATACACTGTGGAGAACTTCCATTCTATAAATGGTGCTGGGAGAACTGGATAACCACACGTAAAAGACTGAAACTTGACCCACACCTGTCACTACTTGCAAAAATTGACTAAAGGTGGATAAAAGATTTAAATCTAAGACATGAAATGATAAAAATCCTAGAAGAAATTGTGGGAAAAAATTACTGAACATGTCAGCTGGGGAAAAGATTGTATGAAGAAGACTTCAGCAGCAATTGCAACAACAACAAACATAAACAAATGGGACTTAGTTAAAGTGTAAAATTTTGCACAACTAAGGGCACATTAATTAAAGAAACTAAAGTGGGTTGGAGCCTGTTTCTCAGTGGTTAGGGAGCTGGCCATATGCACTGGGGCTGGTGGGTTCATACCCAGCTAGGGCCTGCTAAACAATGCCAACAACAAAAAAACAGGCAGGCATTGTGGTGGGCATCTGTAGTTCCAGCCACTTGGTAGGCTGAGGCAAGAGAACTGCTTAAACCCAAGAGTTTGAGGTTGCTGTGAGCTGTGACACTATGGCACTCTACTGAGAGTGACATAGTGAGACTCTGTCTCAAAATAAATAAAAAAAATAAAGCAAGCAAATAAGTAAATAAATCTTCAGAATGGGGAAAAATATTTACATGTTACTAATCTGACAAAGGCTTGATAACTATAATCTATAAAGAACTCAAATTAATCAATAGAAAAAGAGCCAATAATCCCATCTACCACTGGGCAAGAGATAAGAACAGAACCTGTCTGAAAAAATTTAGATGAGTAACTAGCAAACATAAGAAAAAATGCTCATTATCTCAGGTCATCAGGGAAATGCAATCAAAACAACCCAAGATATCAACTAACCCCAGTAATATTAGCCCATTATCACAAAGTCCCAAAGTTGCCGATGCTGATGTGGTTGTGGAGAGAACACTTTTATACTGTTGGTGGGACTTCAAACTAATACAGCTTTTTTGGAAAGAAGTATGGAGAATTCTTAAAGAACTCAAATTATACCTCCCATATGACCTTGAAATCCCATTACTAAGCAACTACCCAGAAGAAGAAAAATTATATTATGGTAAAGACATTTGCCCAAGATTGTTTATCACAGGTCAATTTACAATCACCAAGATGTGAAAACAACCTAAATGCCCATCAACCCAGGAATCAATTAACAAACAATGGTATATGTATACCATGGAATACTATTTAGCCATAAAGAGGTCATGACTTTACATCTTTTGTATTAACCTGGATGGAGTTAAAATTCATTCTTCTTAGTAAAATATCACCTGAATAGAAAATCAAATACCTAATGCACTCAATACTAATATGAAGCCAATAGATGATCTAATTCACATCCACATGGACTAAAACTCAATTCAATTCAAGTTCAAGGAGGGGAAATAGAGAGGGATGAAAAAGGGACAAGGGATGTTCCACTTAATTGATGCAATTTAGGGATATGTGGCATACCTTTTGGGTGGGGTACACAACTACATGGTGGACTCTACATAACAAATTCAAATATTGTGACTTGGGTTTTTGCATCTTCACATTAACCTGAAATAGTAAGAAAAGGTCCATGTTAAAATTCAGGCCACAGACTAAGAAACTAATATGATATATAGGTTGTCCATAAAGTTTGTGTGTAATTTACTATGTGAAATTCTTTCAAAATACATATAAACTTTATCCACACTGTATATGTTAGACAATAAACTGGCAAGCAGAATATTAAAAAAGAAGTATAAATCAACAATAAAAAGGGGAAACCACCCAAATCCAATGGTAATAAGGAAATTCACATTAAAAACTCAATGAGAGGGCAGTGCCTGTGGCTCAAAGGAGTAGGGTACAGACTCCATATGCCAGAGGTGGTGGGTTCAAACCCAGCCCCAGCCAAAAAAAACAAAAACAAAAACAAAAACAAAAACTCAACCAGATATTATTTCACACATTTCAATAAAACATAAAATATCCAGGAGTAATGGGAATGATGTAAACTTCTCAGAACAGTTTATATTTTGAGTCGGAATGTAAAGTTGGTGACAACCAGTTGGAGAAAATTTTAGCAATGTCTGGAATACATGGATATGTTCCTATTTCACTGCTCAACATTTCTACTGCCTGACAAATTTTTGCACATGTAAGAGGAGATATGAACAAAATATATCAATCAGTCTTGTCTGTAATAAAAAATTTCAAAATTCTACCAATAAAAAAATGGATAAACAATTTGAAATATACAAGATTGGACACTCTAAAACAGTAACACAAATCAAATAATGTCACCTGTCAATGTGCACCAATGTCACAAATATAATATTAAATAATCAAAGTGCAAAAAAGACTGCAAATGTTAAAAATATACTGACGTTATAAATGTACTGAAAGTGAAACTACTTTTCAGTGGTATATAAGACAGAATGTCAAATTAATTTTAATGCTTTCTACATTTTAAATTACATGTATATAGGCTAAATAACTTTTTGCGACACCTCCAAGTCTTCAATACTCTTTCGGCAGTACCAAAACAAGCTGTTTTTGAATAATCTATCAAAACCATGTTTTCTGTTCTCTCTCAGCTTTGTTGTGAAAATAGGCTATCCACTCCATAAAACTTTTATTGAACCAGTTTGTTTTTTGGAGCACCTAAGTTGTTCAGGAAAATTAAAACAAATATAAAGTGAAATCCTCTAGAGAAAAAATTAAGAAAAATGTGTGTTTCTGTGTGTGCATGCATGCACACACAGAGATATTGACTGTTTTTACTCTTTTTCCAAAGTTAGTTTCCAATTTTTATTTCTGTTACGGACAGATACAAAAGATTTTGTTCTTTTTCTTTCAGCAATTATATTTTGTAATTAAAGTTAGTAAAAACGTTATATTTTGATACATCATTATGATTATCATTATCTTTATGATAGAGTAAAAATGGCCACAAATTCTTCATAGTAACCATGAACAAAAGATGGGCTCCAATTTCCCATGCCTTGAATCCTGGCTTGCCTTATGAACCTTTTAACCCATAGAATATTCTAGAATTTATATTGTGTGAGTTCAGCAGCTGTGTCCACTAGACGCTTTGCCATATTTGCCAATACTCTGTTAAAATGCTGCTGTAAGATCATCTCAGACAAGGAAGCTGGTTTAGTTTACTAGAAGATAAGTTACTACTTGGAAGACTAAATTGTCCCAGAGGAGAGACAGTAGCAACTGCCAGACAAATGACTGAGCCCATCTTGAACTCTTTAGTTTACCCTTAAGAGCCTCATGAAAGAACCCAGGTAAATCAGCAGAAGAATCACCTGCCAACTCACAAGGTGGAGAGAAATGATGCATTTTTGTAGTTTCAACCACTCAGTTTTTGTGGTTTGATAGTTAACAGGTATAGAAATTAGTACCTAACAGTTGGGAGCTACTACAATAAAACATTACAGGCAGGGCATGGTAATCCTAGCTGTAATCCTAGCACTCTGGGAAGCTGAGGCAGGTGGATTTCTTGAGCTCATGAGTTCAAGACCAGCCTGAGCAGAAGCAAGACCCCATCTATACCAAAAATGGAAAAATTATCCAGACATTGTGGCAGGTACCTGTAGTTCCAGCTACTTTGGAGACTGAGGGAAGAGGATCTCTTGAGTCTAAGAGTTTGTGGTTGCTATGAGCTATGATGCCTCAGCACTCTACTAAGGGTGACAAAGTGAGACTCTGTCTAAAAAAATAAAAAATAAAACAGAAAAAACAAGCAAACCAAAAAAAAAAAAAGTTAAAATAATTGTACAATTGTGTCATTGACTTTGGAGACTGGGTGGCAGGTAGAATCTGGAAAAGTGCATTGATAAATGTGTTGACAAAGGATGAGAAAATGGCAAGGGATTTTTATTTTTTTCAGTTTTTGGCCAGGACTGGGCTTGACCCCACCACCTGCAGCATATGGGGTCAGTGCCCTACTCATTTGAGCCATAGGCACAGTCCAGGCAAAGGGATTTTTTAAGGCCAGAGAAAGTGAAGTTTGTATGATGGAGTGACAGAACAATTAAGAGGTATATTGACAGCAGGAAGGTGAGGGTAGAATATGCACCTAGTGAACTGGTCATAGATGCCATCTGGGTTTCCTCTAGTTGTGTATCATAAAATATTGGAAGAAATAAAAACAACTGAATTAGAAAATGGTTTGCAATCAAGGTTTAGAAAACATGTAGAAGTTCAGGGCATGGTGGGTTAGAAGTAAAAACTTCCTCAAAATAAAATGATCCCTGGGAACATCAAGGATATGACAATAGTATCTTTATTTAAGACCTCTGAAAGATGTAAATTCGGGCCTCATATGGTCTCAAAATTTTTGAGATCCATAAAAATCAAGAAATGTAATGTCCCTGTGGATGCAAACAAATCAAATCAAGTCTTCCCTGCAATACCAGTAAGCTGTGCAAGGTGAAGCTTGGCATGGGTGGAGTGAAGAAATGCTGCTGTTGACTATATTTCTTGGAAAAGAAATAGTGGACCATACTGTCTCAAATCTTTTGTAGTGACCAATGTATGTGTTCTCAGTTTGCTAAAATGGTTTCTGAGAATCTTGAGGGCATTCTCTTTCGTAATACACAGCCCTAGGTAGAGAGACCTCTGTCTCAAAATTAAATATTCATGTGGTTTTGGAACATGAAACCACTCTGAATAACTCTTATTGTGAAGTTAGTCAAGTTTTAAGAGAACGGTACCAGCAAAATCACTATAATCTTGAATTTAAGAGATCAGAAATTATTCTGACTGAATAGGGGCTTCTGGGCCCTCAAGTTTCAAAGGGGAAGAAGCAAGCTGAGAAATTTTCTCAGTTACAAGGTTGAGCCAGGTCTTATTAGAAAGTACAGACATCTCAGGAAGAAGAGCCAATAGCCCAGTGGGTGGGTATTGAGCATCAAGAAGAAAAAAGGATCAGGAACCACTCAGAAGCAGACAGGAACCTGAATCAAGAAACATCCTTGAAAGTGTTTTTGGAGCCTTTGATCGGAGATGCAGGGAAAAAGAACTGCAGACGGGATGATTGATTTGAAGGGAGGTCGAGACTCGCTCTGGTCAGCAACCAGGCCTAACTTTACTGATTATCTTATATACTCTCAAACATTCAGTAAGAATTTAACACAGATACAAAGAAGTAAAATAACATTAGGAAGCTACCATTAAGATTACAATTCAGTGTGAAGGTTGAGGAACACATTTACAATTGATTTTGTTTAGAGTAAAAACATAAAGGAGACTGACTGTCTGTTCTTGCTAGCCCAAACCAAAACTAGAGATTATAATGTTAATGAAGGAAGAAGACAGAGAACAGAACCCAACGCTGGAGGACATGTATTCAAACTCCCAGCTGCACATAGGCCTGATTCTCCAGGATTTCTAAAGAGAGTTATTCTGAATATTCCTGCATATCTATAGGCAGGTGCAGAAGCTCGATCTTTGAAGAAATCTTTCTCAGAATCAATCTCCTGGGGGAGCACATTGAAGCGAACTGCCATGTCTGAGCATGGGGTGCTTATCTTTACATATCCTCACCAATCAGGGAAGCTGGTGGTATGCACCCAGCTTTTGTTCAGAATTACTATGTCAAGTCGTTACTATATCTCTAACATTCTTCCTGATTTTCAGTGGAACTGTCTACTGTAAACTGCCCCCATCTCATATCACATCAGGGATGTGTGTGGAGACTGTGACAATGGGAGATTATAACTTGTCTCTTTTGCTCACAGAAAAACCCTGGGCTAAGAGGAGAGGCTTGCAAGGATCTCCAGCCAGATCCAGAAGTAGATTAGAGGCGGGTTCTGAGCCTGATGCAGTGACTGGGTGACCACAGTGGAGGCTCTCCTTGTGGGAAAAAAGTAAAGAGTTGTGACTAGAGGACAAATGTGATAGATTCAATATGGGTACATTTTTATTGTGCCTCTTTCCATCAAGAGACATAGTCTATTTCCCTCACCACAAGAAACTAAACTCACCTGGTAACTTGCCTGACCAATAGAAAGTGAGTTCCACACCTGGGCCATATAAATACCTTTTGCTGCCACTTTTAACTTCCCTGAGAACACCATTTCAGAAATCAGCCAAGAATCTAGGAGGATGGAGAGTTATGTGGAGGGAGAACTAAAGTCCTTCAACACGTTAGCACTAACTGTCTGAAAAGTAAATGAGACACGGATTTTCCAGCCCCAGCCAGCATTTACCTAAATGGAGCCTCATGAGTGAGCTCACCTGATATCAGAGGAGGTACCAGTGAACCTGCTGAAAACTAGAAAATAATCAAGTGCTCTTTTTTATTCTTTTTCAATATAACTGAGCTTTGGAGAGATGTTACACAGTAATAGTTAATAGTTCATAATCTGATATAATGTTCATTCTGGAAATAAACGCTAATCTTTTCCAATGAAAATGCTAAAAAATTAACACAAATGACAGTTTTCAAGTGGAGTCAAATATATCTCCAAAACTTAGGTTTCTTAATATTAAATTATACTTCTTTTTTTTTTATTAAATCATAGCTGTGTACATTAATGCAATCATGAGGTACAATGTGCTGGTTTTATATATCATTTGAAATATTTTCATCAAACTGGTTAACCTAGCCTTCACCACATTGTCTTAGTTATTGTGTTAAGACATTCATACTCTACACTTAGTAAATTTAACACGTACCCTTATAAAATGCACCGTGGGTGTGTTCCTACCAATTACCCTCCCTCCACCCTGGTAAATTGTACTTCTTAAATGATTTTTTTTTGTCCTGGTCTGTTTTTATTTTATTTTTTTTTTATTAAATCATTGTTGTGTACATTCATGCAGTCATGGGGTATAATGTGCTGGTTTTATATAAAATTTGAAATATTTTCATCAAACTGGTTAACATAGCCTTCATAGCATTAATAAGCTCATCATCCTTTATATTACTCAATGTACTCCAAACAAAAATCAGCTTTTTAAAATAAAGCTTATTTCACTGTTGCGGACTGAACTGTGTCTCCCAAAAGTCACATGTTGAAGCGCTAACCCTCCATGAGATTGTAATCAGAGATTAGGGAGGTAATTAAGCTTAAATGGTGTCAGAAGGGTGGGTCACTCATCTAATAATTCTGGTGTCCTCATAAGAAGAAGAAAAGGAACCAGGCATTCCTCTTTCTCTCCAAAAGTGCACAGAGAAAAGGCCATGTGAAGCCCTTGAAGGTGAACACTACAAGTTAGGAAGGGAGGCCTCACTAGAAATCAACCTTGACAGGACCTTCACCTTGGACTTCCAGCCTCAGCGTTAGAAAATAAACTCCCACTGTTAAAACCACCCAGTCTATGGTATTTTATTACAGTAGTCCCAGAAGATGAATGCAATCGCTTATGTACTTGACTGCACATTTGAAGTTTTTCATGACCACTCCTCAAGATTTCAATAATCGTGAAGAAAGACTGAGATGAAGTCCTCCACTACTACTATTTTTTTCTGCTCCTTCTTTGAATTCCTACTCATTTCTCCCATATATTCAGTGATAACTTACAGAGGAAATAAGAGTTCTGTACTATACACTTCTAATTTTCATTATATACCCATTGTGGCAGAGGAACGCTTTCGCTAACACCTTCGGCTTTGATTTTGATTGCATTCATGTTTGGGAGGCAAAGTCACACCTAAACCAAGGTACACTTAAATCCTCCCCGATAAATTGTCTATATGGTCCACATACATCATTTTGCTTTGAATAGAAAACAAACACAATGATTCTTGTCACACTGAAGTTTGATAAACACTCATCTGAAAGAAAGGAATAAACTAAGAATTTCTCTGCAGATGTTCAAGTAATCAAACCAGCTTGCATTTAGAATAACCCTCATGTAATGAAGGATGGGTGGAGACTTTCAAAATATTTCTGTCTGCCTGCAGTGTTAATTCTATGCTGTTTTAGTGTTAATCCTATATCAGCCTTTAAAATGTCAGCAGGTTCTATGAGATACTGAAGTGCCTCGTATAGGAGAATAGCTCCTTAAGACATCTCTGAGGAAAGATATAACTCCGTTGACCTGTGATCCCTGCATTCTTTTGTTAGCTTTCCTTATTGTATTTTTGTGCAATATTTTTTAGACAGTTTTACTGATTTACATAAAATAAACTACATATGATTAAAGTGTAAAATGTGATACATTTTGAAATACTTCTATACCTATGAAGTGATCATTGGCATGAAAATAATTTACATTTTAATTTACCCCTAAATTTCCCAGTGATTCACTGTAATTCCTCCATCACACATGCTCCACTCCCTCTGTGTCACACTACCACTGATCTGCCTTCTATCACCTCAGCCTAAGTCTCACTTCCTAGAGTTCTATATCACCAATACAATGTGCACTTAATTTTGTCTTCTATTTTTTTTTTTTTGCAGTTTTTTTTGGGGGGGCGGGGCTGAGTTTGAACCCACCACATCCATCATATGGGGCCGGCATCCTACTCCTTTGAGCCATAGGCACCACCCTGTCTTCTATTTTTTTATCTAGTGTAATCACTTTAAGTGATTGTCCTTCCACAATTTTTATCAGTTTCACTGAGAAGTGGGTGCATGGAGCTCTTCTCATACTGTCAAGAAGAAGTATAACTCCTTCCTTAATTTCTTATGGAGTGATTCCCTTAGTTTTTTGAACACACACTATTATTAGCAGTTGCTTTGAAGACGTTCTCTACTGTCAGTCATCTTGCCACTCTCATGGCTTGTTTTTTTTTTTTTTTTTTCCATTTGTGGGTCAGGTTTTCCTGTTTTGTTTGTTTGTTTTCCTGCCTCCGGTTATCTTGAGGATTGCCCACTTTGGACAATACATGGTGATGACTCTGAGTGCACATCCCTCCTTTTCAGGACTTGTTACTATTGTTTCTTGATAATTTGATTAGCATTTTGGCAGGACTGTTTCAATAAAGTCTATTTCCCCTGCATTCTGAAGTCTCTGATGTCACTCCTCAAAGGGTACAGCCTTGGCATGTACACAGTCACACAGGGATGACTGGGAGGAGAAGATTTTAGCAGAGTTCTCTTTGACTTTTCTGCTAAGCTTTCTAGGTAACACATCCAAGTTAGGTTCCATTAGTTTCCAGTTGATTGTGATTTTTTTTTAATTAAATCATAGCTGTGTACATTAATGCAGTCGTAGAGTACAATGTGCTGGCTTTACATACAATTTGAAATATTTTCATCAAACATAGCCTTCGTGGCATTTTCTTAGTTATTGTGTTAAGACATTTATTTATATTCTACATTTAGTAAGTTATGTTTTTGTTAATGCCCTGAGGTATGAATTATTCCACAGTAGGTCCCTTTCCAATGGTAGTTTTTAAAGCCAGTCTTTGAGGTTTGTTGTGAAACCAGGAGGGCTCTTTTTAGCTAATTTTTTTTTGGGGGGGCCTCCTCCAATAAACTAACTAGCCTACCTTTTACTTTGTTGTTTTCTTAGATCTACCAGCCTCTTCTTAATTGCTTTCCCCTCCAATCCCCACTGTTTTCAGTGTTCTTAGACTTGAACTTTCCCAGACTCTACTCTCAAGTCATTTCACCTGGGGAGCAATTTGGAGTTCTTCATCTCACTGAGCTCTACTCCCAAGGCCTGCTTCTTTCTTTGGGCAAAATCTGTGAGCCACACCGCCAAAGCTGCGAGCCACACCCACCACGGACCACTTTCCTCAGAGTGACTCAGTTGCTTTATGAGTAGAGTGCAAGGCAGTTAGTGTCTAGTCTTTTTTTTTTTTTTTGGAGA
Organism: Galagoides demidoff; assembly: GCA_963574575.1. Lineage (NCBI taxonomy): Eukaryota > Metazoa > Chordata > Mammalia > Primates > Galagidae > Galagoides > Galagoides demidoff. Next base: position 21,972 of record CAUYQV010194718.1, on the reverse strand, counting down.
CAGAGCCTCAAGCTATCCCCTTGGGTAGAGTGCCATGACATCACAGCTCATAGCAACCTCCAACTCCTGGGCTCAAGCGAGTCTCCTGTCTCAGCCTCCCAAGTAGCTGGGACCACAGGCGCCCACCACAACGCCCGGCCATTTTTTGTTTGCAGTCATCATTGTTGTTTGGCCAACCCGGGCTGGGGATTCAAACCCACCACTTTAGGTGTATGTGGCTGGAGTGTCTAGTCTTGGAATCTCTTCTCCATGAGTAAACTGGGGCTAGGACTGTATTCATTAATGTGGGGCCCTATTATTCTCAGTCTGCCTTGCCTGGTTAGAGCCTCCACCAATAAGTAAGAGTTAAGTGAAGAAACATACCTGTCAACCTACTTGTTTAGAATTTAGCCTCTCTAAGACAGAGCTCGGGAGGATGAGAAATTCTGTGGCTTAAGGAAATATGTAGTCCTTGATGTAGACCTGGGGAGAGTTTAGGTCCCGTCCCATTGTTTGGCCACATCTGCCCTGGTGGATCTTCTGTCTGGGGAAAGAAGAAATAGGGTGTGACTTGGGTGTCTCCGCTGTTCATGGTTTTCACTAACATTTAGTAGTTGTTATTTTCTTCATTTATTGTATGTTCTTAGGACAGTTTCTAGTGACTTAAAATGATTGGAATTTCATAGGATAATTTTCACTATCATGATTATTTCACCAAGGAATGGGTTCAGAGAGCAGCCTACACTGTCATTCTGAAAGTCCTGTTTCTAGCTTCTGATGGTTACATAAAAAAGCTGCAGAGAACGTTACTGTGTGAGTCTTCAGTTTCAGCATATACTTTTTTGGCCTTGGGTAAATATATAAGAGGGAAATGGCCAAGTCTTATAGCAAGTGTGTGTGTAATTATTCAAGAAACTGTCAAACTGTTTTCCAAGATGTTCACAATATTTTATGTTCCCTTTGGGAGTGCATAAGACTGGCAGCCACTCCACAGCCTCTCTGCTACTTGATATGGTAAGTCTTTTTGCTTTTTGACCTCAGGAGATATGTGATAGCATCTCCTTGTGGCATTAATTTGCATTTCACTAATGACTAATGATACTGAGCATCTTTTCATGTATTTGTCATATATATATATATATATATATATATACATCTTTGGTGAAGTATCTCTTTAAATGAATGTCCTTTTTAAAAAAAAATATAGGTTGCTTGTTTTCTTACTAATGAGTTTTTATATTTTGGAGAGTTATTTTTTTCTCATGTGTTTTTATGTCAAGTAGATAGCTTTTCAATTCTTGCATGTAGTATATAGTGAGAAATCTGTTTTTGTTTAATTAAAACCCCTTTTTTCCCTCTTACTGAGGTTAGCTCACTCACATCTAAAACTAACATTAACACAGAAGTAAGCAGGAAATTCAGGTGTACAAGTTTGTACAAAATGATTTATAATGAAAGATAATTGTCTGCTATCCATTCTAATCTCCTACATATTCAATCCTTCCTGTATGATGTGTTCATTTTAATTATGACTTTGTTGTTCTAAGAGGAGAACACAGGAGAATTTAGCTAACATACAAACCACATTCACAAATATTGACAATTAAATAATCTTAATCAACATAATTATAGCTATAAGATACTTTAAGTTCCATTTCTTGATTTGAGAACTTCTTGTAATATTCCTTTACTAAATGAAGACTTTCCTATCTCTGGACTACTATCAGGTTTACCTTAAAATTTTATTAGTGTTGGCAACAAACTTAGCTTCTGGCAAAATGGACAGATGAATCCTCCTCTCTTATTGTAGCAGCCCGTATAGCCCATGGCTAGGATGAGTGAGAGTTATAAGAAATACCCGTATAGCTCAATAATGGAACACCTTGGAGAAAAGGGCATGGAGAGGGATTTAGCTCTCCTAACAACCATGAGAGCTCGCGAGATGAGAGCATTGGTAAAATGGCAGACTCTACACCTGTGGTGTTGAGGCAGGAGATCAGCTGTATATTAGGCTGGAGGAGAACGCAGTTGGGAGAATGCGCATTCTATCACAGACCCGCTTACTTTGATTCTGTCTCCTGCCTGCAGAACGCCAGCGTCTCTTTGCTGAAGATTACCAAGCTCTGCTAAAGACTAAGGTCTATCTATTCTAAGAAGACTGCTTTACTCTCTCTAAGATACTCTCTCTCTGTCTCTCTCTCTCTAGCTAAAGTAGATAGCCCTCAGGTACCTAAGAGACCTGAGCAAGGTAACTTAGCAGTCCGCATCAGGAACCTATCTAAGCTGGGCTGAGACCTGGCCAGTTCTGGGCCCTGATATTTTATAATCCACCAACTTCTCAAAAATGTCTTTTCTAGGCTTGGCACCTGTGGCTCAAGTGGCTAAGGCGCCAGCCACATACACCTAAGGTGGCGGGTTCAAATCCAGCCCAGGCCCACCAAAACAATAATGACAGCTGCAACCAAAAAAAAAAAAAAAGATAGCCGGGCATTGTGGCGGGCCCCTGTGATCTCAGCTACTTGGGAGGCTGAGGCAGGAGACTCACTTGAGCCCAGAAGTTGGAGGTTGCTGTGAGCTGGATGCCACAGCACTCTACCCAGGGGGATAGCTTGAGGCTCCGTCTCAAAAAAAAAAAAAAATGTCTTTTCTAGTTTGCAACTACAAATGATGCCCTTTTGTACAGATATTTGTGATAGGGTTAGATACTTCTGTCTTTCTTTTCTCTTATTGGGAAAATAAAAGAAAAATAAGGCATACACATTGTTTATTCATTGTCTCCCAGTTTTGGGGGACTCATTTCTAAAGAAATCCTTCCTGAAGAATTTCTCAAAGGAAATTATTTTTTCTCAGAACATGATCAATCACAGTGTGCACAGATCTCTCTCAAAACTTTGCTGTTTTATTGAGTTTTATTCTATTTCTTGGATCCAAGTTCTTCTTTCTTTATTCACTTATTTTATTGGAGAAATTCATCAAATAATAAAAGGTGATGGGAGCTACAGCACTATATAGTATTTCTTTTATGAGTAAAAAACATTCAAACTCAAATTGATTAAAGCACACAAAGAGATTTATTAGCTGCAGACAATTCCAAGAGCACAATAGTTGTATTTTAGTTCTTAATAATGTCATTACAGCCCTTCCTCTTACCATGATTCAATTTCACATTCATGTTTGGTCTCTTTAAAATAGCCTGTCTTCTCTTGATGAGTGCTGAAGGATCTGGGCTTACATCTGTCCAGGCTTAAGTCCAGGGAAAGCTTTTCACAACTACCTTCCCTGACTGTATAAAACCTACTTAGCATACACATGGCTGAAAGGGGTCATGTGCCCACTTCTGATCAAATCAGTGTTGTTAAATGAGGGGCTATGGAGGCTACTGCCTCATGACAGGCTTACACCGACTCCTAGGGTAAGAAATTATAAACAGCATCAGCCTAACTACTTGAAAGGAGCTTGGAGAAGGAGTTCCCAAGTGAAAATCTCTGTGTTAACATGAGAACAAAGAGGATGTGAAGGCTGAGAAGATATAATAAAGTCCCCTTCGGGGGTAAGAATTTTTTTGTATGTGCATTTTTGGTTTTGCTACGGTAATAACCAGTTTCAAAATCTCAGTGATGTACAACAACCTGTATTTATTTCTGGCCCTCACTGCATGATGTCTGTGGCTCAGCTTCAGATCTGCCTGACTCAGCGTGGCTCAGCTCAGCCTGGCTTGGCCCAGCTCGTCTCCATATCCTTTTCATTCCATGACCCAGAGGGACACGGAAGTTCCTGCCCAGGAGGCACATTCTCAAGGCAGAGGGCAGGAATGCAAGGGTGATGTCAAAGCAAATCACACAGTATCCTTTAAAGCTTCCAGCCCAGAGCTGGCAAATATCACATCCATTCATAGTCCCTTCCTGAAGCATGTCACCTGCTCAAAGCCTGTGGTCGGTGCCATAACAACATATGCACAGGCCAATCCTGGACGGGTTGACAGGGCTGTATAATCCTATTACTAAGAAGGAGTGGATATTTTCCAGTAATTATAAAATCTACCCCCATGAATATAGAAACCTACTGAAAATTATTTTCTTCTGAATTTTGAAACAGTTATATTGTTTGACACCAAGTTTTATTGGTTAAAAAAGAAATTAAGAGCCTGGACTCATTATTATTCTTTTATGGTTTATTTCCTTTGGAAGCTTTTAGGATTCTTTTTAATCTCTGGCGTATAAAATTTCCATTTACTGCTCTCTCAGAGGTTTGGTTTAGCTTCAGATATTTAAATGTAAACATTTTGGCTATAAAATTTATGTGTCCTTTGATTTAATTGTTTTCCTTGCTCTTTCTTTCCTATCTTTGCTAATTTGGAAAGAATACAGTCTACTCATTGTTCTTTTCTAAGAGTGATTACTCTTATGTCTTTCAATCATATTGCCTAAATATTATTTCTTAGTCATCAGCTACAAAAATTAAACAAGATCCTTCCATTTCTTTCTGTGAAAGGTGAAGGACTATGAGTCTGTTCTATGTCCGGCCAACCCTCCCAATTTTTGGCACACTCTGGGATATTTTTGTCCTATTATATTTTTAATTTGTAGTTTTTTTTATAATGTAAATACTTACCTTGTATTGTGCAGCCAGTTATTGTAAATATCAAAATTTAGTGATATCCTTACCTGGATTAGGAATTTTTACCTCGTCCTTTCACTCTTTGACCTCCCGATTTACCTGTTTTTAGTTTTGATTTATTATCTATATATACTTGACTGGATCACATCTTCAAACAGGCTTTTCAGGAGACTAGATGTATATGTGCATAAATATATACATAGACACTTGTTTACATATTTGTATATTTCAAAATGTCTTTCATTTTCTTTTTATGTGAATTCTGCTCTTAATTAGAATATGTTATTTACTGCTTTCCCCTGAAAATTTCCTAGGTATTTATTTGTTTCACAACTTGAGTTTTGCCCCGGAGTGGTCTGGTTCAACATGACATTCTGTTCGTTATGTTTTGTACATGTGCCAATTCCTGCTTTATTCTCAGGTGTTCTTCTGTATTTTTTTTTTTTTTTGACATATGGTAAACTCTCCACCTCCATAGTGGAGCTGCATTTCGGTAAGTAGTCCCTTCTATACTCGTTATTTTTTTCAGTCTCTGCCAATGCAATGATTTATATGTGTCCTCACCAAAATGTAGGTGTTGAAACTTAATGGTCAATGTAATGGTATTAAAAAAATGGAGTGCTTAAAAAGTGATTAGGTCGTGAGAGTTCCTCCTCTCCTAAATAGGATTAAGGCTCTTATAAAAGATACTTCTGTCTGGCTGCCTTATCCTTCAGCTTCCCCTCTGAAGAATGCAGCACCAAGCCTCTAGGGGTATCTCCCATTTCATTTTCCCTTTAAATTTCCCTATTCTGGGATTCTGCTGGTGAGAGTGGGTTTGAGGGTCACAAGATGGAAATGCTCCCAAAACTTAAAGATATCCCACCATGGTTGAATGTTCCCTAGGACCTAATGAATCCCAAGGTGTTTCAGGTGCTGACGTGGCTGTTAGAACCCATGTTTGATCCAGACAGATCACAAATCTCTTTCTTCGAGGAGCTGGGCAAGACCATGATAGAGCTGCAAACTTCAGAATCTTCAGCTCACACTGAGATTGTGTTTTACGGGGACCTCACGTACAGAGCCCGGACCACCTGGATGCTTCAGTGCTTGGCTGAGCGGTACCGCCATCAGGGGCAGTGAGAGATTGTCAAACTTGAGGAAGCCTTGAGCAACCTCCAACTACCTTCTTAGAGGAAGTGAAGCCAGTTTCCCGCCCAGGTGATTGACCCACCGAGATGGAGAGATTCCTTTGTGGTTGGAGCTGGCCTGGGTCCAGCTTGGTTTAAACTCTGCTCTAGCTGGATGACTTAAGAAAAACCAACCATCCTTTTGAGTCTCTGCCCGTGTTGAGTCCTTATGTGGCTGCTAATTAAAAAAAGTTTAAGAAAAAAAACCAAAACTCAATGGAAAGCAAGCAGGTGGGAGGGGGTTGTCGGGGAGGGTTAAATCCACACCTAATAGGACAGTGCACACTGTCCAGGAGAGGGGCACACTTATAACTTTGATTAAAACTGTACAAAAGTAATTCATGTAACCAAAACATTTATATCCCCACAATATTCTGAAATAAAAACCAAAAATCTACATAAACAAGACATAAAGGTACGTGGCACCCTTTTTGGGTGCAGGACACAACTACCAGAGGGACTCTACCTGACAAATGCGAATATTGTAACCTAGTTTTTATACCCTCACATTAACCTGAAATTTAAAAAAAGACACAGTGAAAGGGTAAAGGTATTTCTCCCGCTTGGATATTCTCCTGTCTTGAGATTTGTACCCTGCCTTGACACTTTCTCACCATCCTCAGTAAGGAGCAATGGTTCCTATGCTTAGTGGTTTTATTATGCACAGGGAACATTTAATGAGATAAAAGAAAACAAAAATACATAAATTTTGGGAGAAATGGGGAAACTGTATGATTAAGATCGTTAGAAAAAATAACCACAATCCACCATTAAAAACATATTATAGAAGAAGATGTATCAAAATCAGGAAGAACATAGCCTCAACATAAACAGTCAAATTCAAGTTGAATAAATTTAATTTAGTAGAAAATTGACTACATCATCTTTATTTTTCTTGCTTTGCAGCAGACTAGTAAAAGTATTTTTATAGACTAGTAATTAGGAATCACTACTAGAGGATAAAACTATAATCGACATTTTGAGTAATTTATAATTTTGTGAAGTATTTTTATTTTTTCTAAATAAAACTTATATACAAATCTTTTAAGAAAGGCTTAGATAATAATTTAGTTTCTCCCACGTCAAGAAAGCTCCAAACTTAAATCTAACATGCAAAGTTTATTTACTTATATCCTATTATATATTTTATACATATATATATATATTTTTCTTCTTTTTTGAAACAGAGTCTCACTCTGTTACCCTGCATTACAGCAACCTCAAAGTCCTGGGCCCAAGCAATCCTCCTGTCTCAGCCTCCCGAGTAATTGGGACTACGAGTATCTGCCACAACACTTGGTTAATTTTTCTATTTTTAGTAGAGATAGGGTCTTACTCTTGCTCAGGGTAGTCTTGAACTCCTGAGCTCAAGGGATCCTCTTGCCTCACCCTCCTAGATTGCTAGGATTATAGGTATGAGCTACTGTGTCTGAGTTCCATCTGGTTATATTTTGTCATAAAAATACTATGCCTCATTCCCCAAAACTATTTGTGGTAGCTTATAACATATATTATAGTAAAAAAGTTAAATAAGTAGAAGATGAAATTGAAACAAGAGAAAAGTAAAAATAAAAAAATATATTATAACAAAAATATAGGCAAATACAGTAGCTCATGGGAGCACTTTGGGAGGTTGCAGAAGGAGGATTGCTTGAGGCCAGGGGTGTGAGACCAACTTGAGCAACATAGTGAGACCTCATTTCTACATAAAATATAAAAAATCAGCTGGTGTGTTAGTATGACCTGTAGTCCCCCTACTTGGGAGACTGAGGTAGGAGGATCATCAGCCCAGGAGTTTGAGGTTGCAGTGAGCTGTGATGATGATGCCACTGCACTCTAGCCTAGAAAACAGAGTGAGACACTATCTCACCAAAAACAAAAACAAAAACCATGATGAGAATCTGATATAGGTTTTAGAAGCAAGCCTTTTATCTGAATCTAGGATTCTTAACAGCCAAAAGAAAGAAGGAAGCAGATGGATACATTCTTTGTTACTATATAATGAATTACCTCAAAATTTAGCTACTTAAAATAACAAATGTTTATCATCTCTGAGGATCAGGAATCTAGGAGTGGCTTAGGCTTGGTAGTTCTGACTCAGAGTGTTGTAAAAGGCTGCAGGTAAGATGTCAGCTGGCTTTTAAGTGACTGAAGTACCCACTTCCAAGATAATTCACCATGTGGGTGTTGGCTGAGCTAATGCCTTCGGCTCCTAGCTAGACTGGCTGTGGGCAGAAGGCAGGAGTTCCTGACCATACCTCTTCAGAGATCTGCCTCAGTGAGCTTACACCACAGCAACTGAATTCACCCAGAGTGAATGAAAAAGAGAGGAGAGAGGACAGCTGTATTACCTTTTATGATCTAGTCTTGGAAATGATGTACCAACAGTTTGGTACCAACCCAGGTTCATTTTGGAGTTGAACAATGGGAATGCCAGGAAGTTGGGATAATTGCACCCATTTTGGCAGATGGTCACCACAGTGATCAAATTAGAAGAAACAATGTTATTAGTTTAAAAAACAAAACATTTTTCTGGACTGAGATACAAAAGAAATTTATTTCATTGAACTGTGTAAAGGGGACATTATATGAAATTGTATATTATGCTCTCAAAAATACCTAAAATAGCTCCAGTAGTGTTGTATATGAAGGTTTTTTTTTGTTATCCTCTTAATGCAAATTGATGGCATAAAAGTGAAATATTGCTCAGTGAAAGCACTGATATGAAAAATCCACACAATCAAAATTCAGAGTGTTCATATGTACCCCCACGTCCAAGGATCATCTTTAGGGAAACCTGAGTAATGCACCTTGAATTGAGGTAATTTTACCCCTGGGATTAAACATGCACATAATAAGGTGGTGGGGATACTTAAAACCAAAAAATTAACAACTCCCGTCTTTCTGAAATCCATGTGACAGCTTTGGAGGGAAGTTGTGAATAATTTTTGTTAAGACATTTTGTCACATAAATCCACAAGGAAAAGCAGCAATTACCTTTTATCATTTATTCCAATTTTACATTTGTTCAATATTGTATGTTTTCATATTACTGCATGCCAGGAATTACTGGAAAACGAGGACTTTGTATCACTGAGGAAACCTGGTTTATTTACCCTCTTCCCCTTCCCAGTTGAGTGTGAGGCTGGATTACCATAGATGCAACTTCCTCCTCATTGCCCACCTCCTCCCAGACCCAGACCCAGACCACTTCTCAGCATCCCAGAGAGGCTCACACATTCATTATTTTGAAGACTGAGGTTACCTCTTTTCAAACTCCTGTGTAGTTGTTTATGCATGTATGGATAATTATTATTTATAATTTTGATTATAGAAAACAATTTTTTCTCACAAATCAGCACAGCCTCCTAATTTCACATAACAAAATATTTTGTTGATAAATATGAAGCTCTGCTTAATTTTACTTCCCATGTCAGTGAGTTTTCTGGCAATACAAATATACCTGAAATTGTTTTTAAAATTATTATAATCCTTCTTTTTGTCTTCTTGAAGTGTAATATTAGGCACTTGAAATTATGTCTTTAATTAAGACCACCCATTGTTGATGAGAAATGAAAAGTTTGATATAGTGAACTTAAAACCTATGAATATGTAAAATATTCATACTCAAATAAAGAAAATACAGTATTTGAAATGATTCAGGGTTGTAAGCAAGTCAGATTGTCCCTGAAGGCTCCCTCATTGAACCCAGCAGAATGAAAACAGCTATTCAGAATCTTAATGGCTTATTAGTAGAATGGCGAATTTCTCATGTTACCAGGTGTCTGGGGGGCTAGTGATTCTCCAGGGCAGCTCCCTCCCAAATATGGGCGCTCAGGGATCTAATCTAGTTCCATATTGTGACCCTCATCTCAAAACACAACTTCCATATTTGGAGGATTATGTACCACCTCCTAAATGCTTTGACTTAGAAATGGCATACTTTAGGCATTTATGTATTTATTTATTGACAGAATCTTGCTGTTTCCCGGGCTAGAGTGCTGTGGCATCAGTCTATCTCACAGCAACCCTAAACTCCTAGATTCAAGCGATCCTCCTGCCTCAGCCTCCAAAGAGCTGGGGCTAAAGTTGACTGCCATGACACCCAGCTATTTTTTTTTTCTATTTTTAGTAGAGATGGGGTCTTACTTTTGCTCTGCTTTGGTCTCCCAGAGTGCTAGGATTACAGGCATTAGCCGTCATACTTTAGTTTTTCCTCAGCCTAGACCTAGTTACATGGGTTTGTCTAACGGTAATTGTGTAAGGAAATGTGAAGGAATGTATAGATACTTGATGGGGAATAAAGGTCTCTGCCATGGATGCTTCTGTACACATGGGTCTACTGTGGATGTGTAAAACAGCTTAAACCTTACGATGACTTATGGGGACAAACTCTGTGTAACTATGTAAAACTACCTCTTTCTTAGTGACTTTTAAACACCAGCCATGCAAATTATGAAAAAAAGGTCACTAAACTTTTTAAACTAAAAAACAAACTGCACAATAATTTAAACAGAAAATAATAAAAGCTCCCTTTAAAATCTGTTTCAGAATCTACAGGGACAATGAAGCTACTGGTGAGAGGAGGCTGGGTGAAGATTTGGAACTGTAGATTTAGCCAAAATATATTTTGCCTCAAAACTTGGTAACCAAGGTAAAACAATTGACCTTTTTGAGCTCTATCATAGAACGATGTATTTTCGTATACTCAAAATATATACTCAAATACAACATATTATGTTGAAGACATATATTGATCTGGCTTTTTGTTGATTTTTGTTTACCATTGTGTACAGTGATATTTGTGAGGTCACATTTGCAAAGTATAAAACTATTTCAGCAATATTTGTGATTTTCTGGTGAACAGAATAGCAACTTAAAAAAAATTAATAAACTGAGCCAAGTCAATAACATATAAAACTGCAGGAGTGCTTATCTCCTGAATTTAGAAGTTAATACTCCTTCATTTATTGAGAACATCCCACTCTCTGTCCCCCATTTTTCTCTTTTCTTAGTATGTTTAAGAAGATGATAAAGATGATAAATTGTGAATGTTTTTAATGAAAAAAATTAACATTTTTTTCAATCAAAAAGTGAAGTTTTAGAGTTGTGAGGAAAAAGTCGATCTTGAGGGCTACAAACCATTTAAGAATTTTTTACTTACATGTGATAAAAATTATAGCTTCAATGGTGAAATCTCACTTTTTTCACTGCAAATGATTTTGACAAGTAATCCTGAGACTGTAAAACATGCTGACTCTGGAGTAGGGAACCTATCAGTCTTCCTCATGTCATTAGTGATTTGTTCTCACAGAATGTCTGACTCTAGTCTGAGATTTCTGCTGTCTCTTACTGTGATGGTAGCTGCAGTCTGAGTTTCTTCCCTTAATGATTTTCTTTCATAGCACAATGTAGCAAAAACAAACAAACATTATACAAAGCTCTCATGGTCTCTATCCACATTCCATATGTTTGAGATTCTTGGATCTTCAAAACATTGTTACTCCAAGAAAGAAGAGAAAATTGACAAGAAATTAAAACTGATACTTGATAGCAGCTTGCTCCAATCCAATTTTGAAAAATTGCTACCTTTACTGCAATAGCATCTTGTTCCTTTGACACAAGGCATGCTTTTACTCGTCATTTTTTTCCTTGTCAGTAACTAATTTAAAATATTGTTTCTGTCTTCAAATGATGCATAAAGTAGATTGTAAAGGTTTTAATAGGCAGTTTCTATTCTGGAGCTCCCCATTGAAATCTGCATTGTCTGAAGGTTTTTTGTTTGTCTTGTTTTGGCCCAATCCTGCTTTATTCACCCTAACTCCCATAGATATCACCTGACATTAAACCTCTTGCGGTCCTAACAAGACCTTGGTTTGTGCTTAAGAGGGGACCTGCAGTGACACAGGAGTGATGAAGGGGTGGCCATGAGGGCCTCCTCCCAGGTGGTACCCGAACCACAGATAGTTTCTGGCATGAAATAGCAGCCAAGTTGCTAAAATTTTCACCAGTGGGGACTTGGGAAAATGTTTTGGTGGAGAACACTTGGCTGGTACCATAAGTGAGGCTTTTGAAAAGTGCTTTGGCACTGGCCAATGGCGTGCTCTTGGGCGCCAGCTGAGGATAGTGCTCCTGGGCGCAGGCTCAGTCGCAGGGCCATACTGTAAAGCAGGTTCACTGGGCTTTCCACTCCACCACTCCCAGTCCCCGGGGGTTCAGCCAGGAGTTCACCTTCCTCAGGTGAGTCTAGCCATAGTCCTTCCTCTGTGCCACGCCCCCCGCCCCCCTCCCCCCCGCAAGGTTTAGTTGCAGTCCCTAAAGCGTTCCAGAGCTTTCCTTGAGTGGCCAGCCATGGAAAAGGACCCAGCCAGGGAGCCTGCGGAGAAACTGTGAAGTGCCAGGTGTCGCAATGGGTTCTCCGAGCAGGAGCCACCAGGCACCCCACTCCCATCACCGGGCATCTGGCCAGTGGAGAAGCCCCAGTGGCCCAAGGCCAAGAGGACCCAGCCCGGAAATAGCTGGGAGGGCAACCCTACAGTGAGGAAGATGGTGAGCGAACGTCCCCAACTTGGCAGCCGCCTACTCTGCCATCCTACGCTCGCTGGGCGAGGACCCGGGGCAACGACACCCGAGACGCCCTGGATGGCAGCCAAGGCCATGCAGTTCTTCACCAATGTTTACCAGGAGGCCATCTCAGATGACCTAAATGATGCTGTATTTGATGAAGATCACGATGAGATAATGATTGTGAAGGACATAGGTATGTTTTCCAATGTGAGCATCATCCAGTTCCATTTGTTGGAAAGGTTGGTATCAGCTATCTTCCTCACAGGCAGGTCCTGGGCCTCTGCAAACCTGGGAGGATTGTGTAGGCGGCTACAAGTTCAAAAGCGCCTTACAAAACAAATTGCCATAGCAATCACAGCAGCTTTGCAACCTGCTGGAGTTGGGGTAGTGGAGGAAGCAACACACCCATGTGTGGTGATGTGACGTAGACAAAATACAAACAGTTCGGTGTGCCCGGGAAGACCGGAAAACTCAAGAGAAGCATTTCTGACGCTCAGTTGTAGCTGAAGTCAAGGTGTGCAGTGTGGTTCTGCAGATTGTACCACAGTAGCATCGTCTAAGTCTTGTTACTACATTCCATTTTCAGTTGTTACAGATGTGAACTTTATTCCTTGTAACTAATTTTATTTAAAAATCATCTATAGGCTTGGCACTGGTAGAACAAAAAAAAAACAACAAACAGCTGGGCGTGGTGGTGGGCACCTATAGTCCCACCTTCTTGGGAGGCTGAGAGAAGAGGATTCCTTGAGCCCAAAAGTCAGAGGTTGCTATGAGCTTTCAGGCCACAGTACTCTACCAAGGGCGGCAAAGTGAGACTCTGTCTCAAAAAAAAAGAAGCTCTGCTTTACTGAGCTGCTATTACAGCTACTTTTGCCCCCACTGAGACATAAAATGGATATATTACTTACATGTTTTGTCTAACTTAATCTCAACTTCTTTCCACTGTCAGTTTTTATCATCATGCTTATTTTGCAGATAGGGAATTTAAAGCTTAGAGAGGTTAAGTTACTAATATCAGTGAGCTCGATGGTCCTGGGTAACTAAAGGCCATGGAAGCCTTTTTGTGCCATTCCCAGGATGAATTGTCTGCATGTGTTCCCATCCCTGTTTCACTTGATTCCAAACTCGGACACCTAGGAGAGGACATGGATTTCATTTAGCTTGGATCATGCCTGGATCCCTCAGCTAGTAGAGGGTGACCTTGATTGACAGTCATGCACCAGGGTAGGAATACTTCTCTAAGGAGAAGTCAGAATTCGGTTCCGAAACCATGGCAGAGGCTGAGAACAGGCATGAACAACCAATATCTACCATTGGGTCACATTACCAGTAGGGTTAATAAATAGAAGTAGCTTTAAAGACTTGGTAGGTAGAAAAAAGTATGAATTAGTTTAGTTTAATTTCAGCATCTAACTCCCTGCTCCCAAAGAGAAGGTCATATTTATCTGAGTTCTACATATCCAGTAGTTTTCAACAATTCTTCATACTCTTTTTTCTTAAATGACAGGACGCCATCTGTCTCTAAAAGTGTCCACACTCATGTATGCGCAGTTGTGAAAGGGAGAGATAGAGATGGGGTGTGCTATTTGGGAAGTGTGGAAACTGGGAGGAAAGGGGAGATTTGTGCTTTTTTAGAAATAGGGACTGGAATAAGTGAATCAGCAACTTTGGTATGTGTTTTACATTCTGGGAGTGGGACAGCTTTGGATGGGGCTAGTTTCATCAAGGAAAAGGGATGCCATATCTGTAAGGCATTAAATACTTTGAAGTAAGATTTTTATTATTGACTTACAATAATCAAAAGAAAAAGGCGCATCTCTTTTCTGAACTGCTGCTAACCTCAAATAGTGCTGTGAGGTAGTTGGGGAACTTGAAAGTAACCTTCGGAATTTATTTTATTTTATTTTATTTTTTATTAAATCATAGCTGTGTGCATTAATGCAATCATGGGGTATAGTGTGGTGTTTTCATGTACAATTTGAAATGTTTTCATCAAACTGGTTAACATAGACTTCATGTCATTTTCTTAGTTATTGTGTTAAGACGTTTATATTCTACTTTTAGAAAGATTCATTTGTAAGATTAAACCATAGAATTGATCCCTTCAATCGCCCTCCCTACACCCATCCACCCCCCTCCTTTCCCCCCTCCCCATATTCTTAGGCTATAATTAGGTTATAGCTTTCATATAAATTAGTTTCATAATAGGGCTGAGTACATTGGATAGTTTTTAAAACTTAAGTTCATTGAGTTTAGTGAATTGTTTTATCAATATAATGGGACTTTCCTATCAGACCAAGTGTTTTCCAGACCCAAGCAGATAAGCCAGTAATTGCAGTAGGCTATTGTAAGATGAGAAGTGCCAAATGACACTCCCCCCTTCAATATAGAGGATGTATTAAAAATAAGTAATAATAGGGACTGTGAGTAAAATGTCATATGCATGATGTATGCTATGGCAGCAGCTGATTACTAAGATATGAACTGCAGGCCTGGTGTTACTAGGTAATCATAAAAGCTAATACTTACATAATTCTTACTACATGCAAGGCCCTGGTATAAATACTTTATATAAAATCAATGTATTTAGTTCTCAGAACAATGCTATGGTTGTATACAATTATCACCCCACTTAGCAGGTAAGGAAACTGCTAAGGCATGGAGAGGTTAAGTAACTTGTCCAAGGTGGCACAGCTAGTGAAAGGTATAAACAGGATTCAAATCCAAGTTCAGTTCCAGAGTCCATGTTCTTAATCACCATTCTCAGTTGAATTCTTCATTTCAAAAGAAGGTATGGTTTGTTTTATGTGAAATTTACCAGTTAAAAAAAATGTAACCCTCCCACCCCCCCCACAAATAGGCCCATGTCCTAGGAATTTTATTCCAAGTAGGACTTCTGGATTAGGTTTTAATACAACCAGAGGTCCATGGAGAAATGGCTGGTTCCAGGGCCGGGCAGGGAAAGTCAGACAATGAGTCCAAAACATCTCATGGTACCAGGAAATAGAAGCGTGTTCAAGTGATCGTGGGAACACATCACAAAGGCACAAAAGACAACTTCAAGGAACTTCCAACGGCCAAATCTAGGATAAATAGAGCAATAAATAAGTGATAACAATAATGGATTTAGTCAATAGAATAAAATAAATATGTATGAACCCAGAGCATTATAAATAAATGAAGGAGAAAGAAAAATTCTTCCTTACAGGTTGATTCCGGTTAATACGTAGAACCGTAAGGGAAATAGAATACCACCATGATAACAATTGTTTCAGCAAGAATCATCAGTAGATGCTAAAATCAGTGAAAGTATGATGATCTCATAAATGAATATTCACAAAGTCTCAAAGTCTCTCCCCAGAAGACTTTTTATTAATTATAAAAGTAAAAATAGTAACCTTATGGTGGAAAACCTGGCAGAAACCATCTTAAACAAGTTACCCAAGGTAATAACCATGAATAATTAGACATATTCACATCATGTGCCTTCTGCTATGATGCACTGAAAAGGTATAACCTGACTTCTATGACATTCTTGGTGAAAATACATAACTTGAGGGCACATTTTCTCAGAACTTCTTGAAAATATGTGTTCAGGGCTGTGGTCACGCACATTTGGCTCAGAAGAAAGCTCTTTAAGTTATTTAACAGAGTTGGGTTTTTTCCCCCCTGTTAACAAGATGGTACCCAAAATGGGGCTCAGAGAAGACTCAGAACGTCCCAAACTCAGGGCTATGTACCAGCATGGCTGCACTGGGAATCCCCAACTCTGGACTTCTCCTTGGGTGGAACTGGTAAGTTCCCCTAAGCCCCAGACCTCACGGTCTTGGTTAATGGTCCTGATTTATTCTGAGCTGTCAATTCTTTGCCTAGGAAGTTAATGTTTGGGATCCAAATTTCGATTTGGAGGTAGATTCTACAGAGTCTTCTCCATTGCTTCTTCCTTCCAAAATTAATCACAATCAGCTTTTCTGTGCATTTGCAAAAGAAGAAAGCAAATTTTCCTTTTCATAGATAAATAAGAGACTGAATTCCTCAGCTCCAAAGAGAAAGGGCATTTTACTCATCCCAGATGAAAGAGACTCATGGGTGAATAGAGGCCTAAGTAAGAGTGTATGGGATGGCTTTCCAAGATGGAAAGTGGCCCTACAGGGAATTCTCCCCCCCAACAAAATTAATTAAAAGTACACTTATCCAGGAAACAAACAAGAGCTGATTACTTTGTGATTTGAGCCCACTTAGAGGTGGTAATCCTGCAAAGAGAGAAACTGAGACAGAGAAGAGGGCAGGAACAACTCAGTGGTCAAACAGGGCGGAGCCCCACCCACAATCAGGACACTCTGCTCCACTACACAAAACCGTAGATTACAGTTTGACTCCTTTTGAAGAAAAGTGGGAAACAAATCTCCTTGTCTGAGGGAAGACAAGGAGAATGACCCCCTTCTGATACCCCATTTGATTTATGGTACCTCTACTTGCAAGTATTTGTGTAAATGGAAAGGTTTAAAGCCATGGCACATTTTCTAGAACTCCAGCTGGTTATGGCCAATTCTTGTGCACATGTTTTAACTAATAAGTAAATTACATTAAGAAAAATTCAGAGCTCAAATGGTTGACCTGCTGCTATGAAGTTAAAATGTTGCATCTCCTAAGCTCTTTATCTCTCTATTTCATTTCCTACCTACTTTAAATCTGCTAACTTTTTCTATCCTGATGTTGAGATAAAACTCAATGTTTATGATTTTATTAATTCAGGCTACTTGGAGATCTTGCATCTGTTTCTTTTTGAACTAAAAAGAAAAAGTGTAAAAGAGGCTTTTAAAAATCAAACTTCCATCAAAATCAAACTTAAAAATCAACTGCTTTACCCAAAACTTCAGTCCATAGTCTTCATTAGAAGCAATTAAAGTCTGGCCATGTGAACAATTTCCAACTTTGTGAGAAATAATTTCTATCCAGTCACTTTTTGTAAACCAGTGAATCTGTGTTACAATCTCATGGCTAGAGTTCTGAGGTAAAAGCTATTAAAATTTTGTGTGCCTAAGTGTGGGTGTACGTGTTCAGATATGTTTTGTGCACATACATATAGCATATGCTATCTGCATAGTACCAAATTGGCTTGTAAATAAGGGAGAGCTCTCATAAGTTAATTAAACAAACCAAAATGCTTTGCAGGTTCATACAAACTTAGTATTTGGTGTATAGGTTGGGTTATTAAAAAGAAAAAGGCATTATTGGTGAAGTAAAAATAAAAATGTCTTCAAATTTTTGCCTGTATTTACCAGTCATTTTTATGTTCGTAAGTGTGAGCATGCGACACAAAGTTATAAAACTATAATCCCAGCTAAGCCAAAACGATCTGTGTAGATGTGATTTTTGATAAATAAGACTAATTTAATATTGTTGGTTTAATGATAACAGCTAAATCTTCTGAGTTGTCAGGAAAAATGTCCATGTGGGTTTCAACTGTAAGATTCTTACTTCGGTAAAAGTATCAGCGTGCCTGAACAAAAATAAGTGCCAGCAAATTAGAATAAATAAAATATCACAGAAATAGGAGCACAGAAACAGAAACTTATGGTTAAAGGTTTATGAAGATATTCTATTTTGGGTCTCTTAATCATAGTTTCTTCCACTGACTTCAATGTCCATGGAAAGAAACGTATAAAATCTGCTTTTAACTCACTCCTTCTAAAATTTGATTTATTTTTCCCAGCACTGAAATTAAAAAAAAAACCCAAAAACTATCATCTGATATTAACTGATATTAACAGTACCACTGGGGATTTAAAACTGCAGCAACCTCAAATTCTTGGGCTTAAGCAATTCTCTTGGCTCAGCCTCCCAAGTAGCTGGGACTACAGGCACCCGCTACACCTGGCTATTTTTTTGTTGTACTTGTCATTGTCGTTTTAGCAGGCCTGGACTGGGTTGGAACTGGCCAGCCTGGGTGTATGTGGCTGATATCCTACCCACTGAGCTACGGGCGCCACCAATTAGTTGACTTTTTTACCAAAGATTGGCTAGACATAATTCCATTCTTCAAGGATGTTTTCTCCTGTCTTTATTTTTTCCCAATATTTTGGATGCTGCATTTAGCGCCTCCTGTCACAGCTCAAGGGACTGTGTGTACCCAAGGGTGCAAGGTGAAGAATGTTAGTGAGTATACTGACAATAAATGCAAAGAACTTTACATACTGGGGAGAAATGTGGCTATAGATGAGAGCACAGTAGGTTTCAAAGGAAGGATTCAATGCAAGTGCTACAAAGTGGGACCTATGCATTTTTGCCTGTGTGAATCAGAAAATGGTTTTGTGTTTTCTCATATCCCCTATTGTGGCAGGACAACAGCAGAGAGTATTATTCATCCTGATTTGCCATTTGTGTCTCGAATAGTGATTCATTTGCCACAAGTTTTGCAAGCACACATGATGGTCCAGGCTATCACGTCACACTGACAGGTTCTACATAAGCCCTCAACTTGCTCGGGGATTGCATAAAATGAAAATATGTGTAACAGGAAGAGTGATGGCTTATAGGAAGGATTTTCCATGTGATTTGAGAGAGAAGGAAGTCAGGAATGTGAATTATGTCCCTATCAATGTGGTATGAAAATGATATGCCTCTCGTTCCATGATAAGAGGTTAGTGACAATGCAGAGTATATTCTTTGGCCCTCACACACGGTTGATCACAGGTTACAGGAAGGAACACCTTGTTCAATTTGAAAAACTGACAGTTATTTTACAATATAAGAAGTGGAAGAGTGGACAGAGCTGATGAGAACTGTGGATGTTATGGATTTACAAGGAGGTCCTACAAATGGTGGAAAACATTATTCTTCCGGCCGATGAAGTTGCGGCTGTGAACAACTACATCCTTTACTCATTAGGAAGTGGAGAACAAGTGCAGAAACACCTTTCTCATAGGAGAAATCTCACTACTCAGCTTGTGAGTAACCTGAGAAACAGAATGACTGAGGAAAGGCTAAATGGGAAGATTCATTTTATAATGCAACATAAAAAAAGGCAACAAAAGATTGCATGGTTTGCAACAGAAGAAGTGGGTGAGGTGGAAGGAGAGAAACCATTTTCTACTGTGAGACATGCAGGAGGAAGTCTGGACTCCATCCTGGAGATTGCTTCAAGAAGTATCACACTCAAAACAAATAAAAAAGTAAATAAATAAATAAACAAAAACACTTTAATTATTTTAATGTGACCTAAAATAGATAATAAAATCATCAGGTGAGTTCATATTTATGCTTTCCTTTTTCAAAACTATAGAATAATTATAAGCAATCTACCAACCTCTTTCCCACCTAAAGTAAATAAGAGCTGAGGAGTCCGCAGGTGATAGAAAACTTGGATTGGAAAATATTAAGAGAAACCAACTGTTTATCCTTAGAATCCAAAGAGAATCTCAAAATTATCTTATTCTTTGAAAGCATTACATGTATTCAACTGAGACACACATTTCTTTATGTCCGAAGTGAAGTTTTTATTATTTCTTCAGTGCCTGTGGACCTGGATGCATTGGTATCTCCAGTGACTTCTCAAGGATGCTGAGAAATTGCAAAAAAAAAAAAATATTTTCCTATTCGCTTCTACTCTCTGGGATCGTCTTTTCTGTCAGGAAAGGTCATGAAGAGTATGCCCTGTTCTTAGTTGTAATATATTAAATCTTTGTCTTTATAATCTATACTTTTTGTGTCACGTTTCAGAGCTCCCACACTAATCTGAGGTTATAAAAATATTCCCCTATATTGTCTTTTAAAAGTTTTGTGGCTTTGTCTTTAATATTTGATTTCTAATCAACTTGAAATTCACATATAAAGTACACGTATATAAATTTTAGTATTGGTTTGTCAAGTTACACCAAATAAACTTATTAAGATTCTGATTACAATTACTTTTTTAAATTTTTAAATTATTATAGGTACATAATAGTTGTATATATTTATAGGGTACATGTGATGTTTTGATACTGGCATACAATATGAATTAATGAAATTGGGGTAACTGGGTTATCTGTCACCTCAGGCACTTAACATTTTTTTTTGATAGGGACATTCCAATTCAACTCTTCTAGTTATTTTGAGGTATACCCTAACTTATTGTTGATTATAGTTATTTTGTTGTGCTCTCAAATATTGTTCATTCTTTCTATCTAACTATATTTTTGCACCTGTTAACCATCTCCTCACTTATCCCCCACTCGCTGCTGCCCTTCCCAGCTTCCGTCTCCATGAGATAACTGTTTTTAATATTTAGCTCCCACATATAAGTGAGAACATGCATGATTTGTCTTTCTATGCTTGGCTTATTTTACTTAACATAATGTTCTCCAATTCCATCCACGTTGTTGTAAATGGCAAGATTTCATTCTTTTTTGTGGTGCATATAACAGCCCATTGTGTATCTGTACTATGATTTCTTTACCCATTCCTCTGTCAATGGACACTGAGGTTGATTCCATATTTTGGCTATTGTGTTTAGTGTTGCAATTAACTTGGGAGCACAGATACCTTTTTGATATACTGAGTTCCTGTTCTTTGGATATATACTCAGAAGTGGGATTTCTGGGTCATGGTTGTTCTATTTTTGTTTTTTTGAGGAATGTCCATAGTGTTTGCAGTAGTTTATTTACATTCTCACTAACAGTGTACAGGTTTCCCTTTTTCCATATCCTCACCAGAACACATTATTACCTGACTTTTTGATAAAAGCCATTTTAACTGGGGAGAGAGAGATGATATCTCATTGTATTTTTGATTTGCGTTTCTCTGATGACTAATGATGTTGACCATGTTTTCATATGTCTATTGCACATTTGTGTGTCTTCTTTTGAGAAATGTCTATTCAGATCTTTTGCCCACTTTTAAATTGGATTAGTTTTTTCCTATTGAGGTGTTGGAGCTTCTTTTATTTTCTAGTTATTAATCCTTTGTCAGATAGGTAGTTTCAAATGTTTTCTGCCATTCTCTGGCCCATCTCTTCACTTTGTTGATTACTTCTTTTGCTGTGCAGAAGCATTTTAACTTGATGTGATCCCATTTGTCCAATTTTGCTTTGATTGCCTATGTTTGGGGAGATTACTTAAGAAGTCCTTGCCCACACTGATGTGCTGGAGCATTTTCCCAATGTTTTCTTTCAGTAGTTGTATAGTTTCAGGTTTTAGATTTAAGTCTTTAATCCATTTTGATTTGATATTTGTATATGGTGAAAGATAGGGTCTAGTTTCATTCTTCTGCACATGGGTATCCATTTCCCCACAGCCATTTATTAAAGAGACTGTTCTTTCTCTACTATATGTTCTTGGCATCTTTGTGAAAGATAAGTTCACTACTGATATGTGGATTCTCTATTCTGTTCTATTGGTCTATGTGTCTATTTTTATTTATTTATTTATTTAGTTTTTTTTTTAAATTAATTTATTTATTTTTTGAGATGGAGCCTCAAGCTATCCCCCTGGGCAGAGTGCCATGGCATCACAGCTCATAGCAACCTCCAACTCCTGGGCTCAAGCGAGTCTCCTGCCTCAGCCTCCCAAGTAGCTGGGACTACAGGTGCCTGCCACAACTCCCGACCATTTTTTGGTTGCAGCCATCATTGTTGTTTGGTGGGCTCAGGCTGGGGATT
>CAUYQV010194715.1:0-52512 GCA_963574575.1 Galagoides demidoff | reverse complement strand
GCAGTGGGACACCTGTGGCTCAATCGGCTAAGGCGCCAGCCACATACACCTAAGGTGGTGGGTTTGAATCCCCAGCCTGGCCCGCCAAACAACAATGACGGCTGCAACCAAAAAAATGGCCGGGTGTTGTGGCGGGCGCCTGTGGTCCCCGCTAATTGGGAGGCCGAGGCAGGAAACACGCTTGAGCCCCGGAGTTGGAGGGTGCTATGAGCTGTGATGCCATGGCACTCTACCGAGGGGGATAGCTTGAGGCTCTGTCTCAAAATAAATAAATACATAAATAAATAATAGCAATGTACTTCTCACAGTTCCAGAGGCTGGGAAGTCCAACGTCAAGGTGATGGCAAATGTGATGTCTGGTGAGGGCCTGCTGTCTCCTTCCAAGATAGTGCCTTGAACACTGCATTCTTCATTGGAATCAGAACTCTGACCTTCGCCTGGCAGAAAGGAGAGAGAAAATCTACCTCCGTAAGCCCTTTGTATAGTGGCCTTACTCTACAGAGCGCTCAGGACCGAAACACTGCCCATTAAGCCATGAAGTGCTGTTGCATCAGGGATTAAGTTTCCAACACGTGAGTTTGGGAGGGGACAAAAACATTCAAACCGCAGAACCCTCTCCCCAGTTTTTACAGAAACCCTGGCATCTGAGAGATCGGGTGGCCCAGTTATAGAATGAGGTAATGGAGGGTTCCGCACCATCTGCATCCTGTAAGAACAGAGACCTAGGAAATCATGAACATGAAAGGCCCCTTACTGTTGCTTTCTTATCTCCTGGCTCAAAGAAGCCCTTCCACTTCAGCCCAGGACGCGGAGCCATCCAGGGCTTCTTGCGGTATGAAGCACAGTAAATACTTGCTCTTTGCCCTGGTTCCTGATACAGATCGCCTCAAAACCCCTGGAATTTACTGTCTTAGATGTTAAGGAGATGACTCTGGATGGGGCTGGTCACCAGGAGAGTCAGCCATGTGATTAGAGGGTTTGAACTTTATGACCCATTTCTCCATCCCTGACCTCCAGGAAGGGAAAATGGATCAGGTATTGAGTCCCATCACCAAATGGATTAAATGGATTTAATCCATTGTACCTGCAAATGGAATCTCCACACACACACCCCACCCAAATGACAGGGGTTCAGCGAGCTTCTAGGGTGATAAATATTTTGGTGTGAGGGAAGGGAATGGGAGCCCCCACCCCTAGGCATCTGTTCCTTGTGGCTGTTCCTGAGTTGCATCCTTTATAATAAGCCAGTAAATATAAGTAACTTGTTTTCCTGAGTTTTGTGAGTTGCTCTAGTGATTTGGGGGTTATGGGAACCTTTGTATTTATAGTCAACCAGTCAGAAGTAGGGATGGCCTCTTAGACTTGGGGTTGGCATCTGAAGCTGGGGCAGTCTTGTAGGACTGAGCCTTTAATTTGTGGGGACTGCACTAAGTCCAGGAGTTACTGTCAGAATTGAAATTATTGTTGGTGGCTTGGTGCCTGTAGCTCACTGGTTAGGGTACCAGTCACATACACCGGGGCTCGCGCATTTGAACCTGGCCAGAGCCAGCTAACCAACAATGACGCAACAACAAAAAAATATCCAAGTGTTGTGGTGACTGGCACCTGTAGTCCCAGCTACTTAGGAGGCTGAGGCAAGAGAATTGCTTAAGCCCAGGAGTTGGAGGTTGCTGTGAGCTATGACTCCACAGCACTCTACTGAGAGCAACACAGTGACACTGTTTCAAAAAAAGAAAAAAAAATTATTGTTGGGCACCTGTTGCTATCAGAAAATTTGGTTATGGGTGTGGGAAACACTCCCCACCCTTGGTATCAGAAGTGTCAAAAACAGACACTATGCCCATTTTTTTCACTGAAGTGATAAACCATAGTCTATTTCTACATTTCCCCCTCCTGCCGGGAAGCTTGGGCGATTCACTCTGTGGTGGGGCTGTCTTACATCTATCATCTCTGATGACTTCCCACAGATGCCAGTAGGAACAGCCTAAAAGTCCCTGGTTGCCTCCACAAAGTTTGGTGACTCCTTTGTAGCAAAATTAGAACTTTAAAAAAAGAAAGAAAGAAAAGAAAAATCTCGTTGAGCCTGGGGTCTGAGACCTGGGTTCTGGTCCTGGCTCTGCCCAAGCTCCCTCTGTGGCCCTGGGCAGGGCTGCTTATCCTCTTGGCATTGTCCTCTGAGCAAGGAGAGGGTCAGACTAGACCCATTCGAGGCTGCCGTGCTGCGTTACCTGCCTAAAAGGATATGAAGCCCGTTAAACCTAGTAACTCAGGCTGTGACCTGGGTTTGTTCTGTCAAGGCCTGAATCCTTGCCTGTCCAAATGATTACCCCGAGTCACCAATTCCATTTCACAGAACATGACCATCAGGGGCCTGACTGGGAATCCGTGGTGGGGACAGACGCTGCCGACAACCTGGGAGAGGCTCTACCGAGGCTCTGAAAGTAACCAGAGTGTTAGTGTTCAGGAGTCAAAGTGAGAGCACCTTCCCCTTCCCCGCTGCAGCTGTCCTGGGAGGTAAGTGGTTCCCTTCTCTGTAGGGTGATCAGCTTTGTTGTAGCCTTTTTTTTTTCCTGCAGTTTTTGGCCAGGGCTGGGTTTGAACCCACTATCTCTAGTATATGGGGCCGGTGCCCTACTCCTTTGAGCCACAGGCGCCACCCTGTTGTAGCCTTTTTGTGTCTTATACCGTGCTCAGCATCATCTCTGACCACTACCCTCTAGATGCCAGTAGTAACACACTGAAAGTCTCCTGGGTGTGCCAAAGAGGGCACATGACACACACATGGCCATGCAGCCTGGGGCCCTGCAGCTGGTCCCTGAATCTCTGGGGTTGGATGGAGAGTAGCCACCAGGCTGAGTCCTTGATCCCTCTATGACCAACAGCGTTCATGGCCCAGCTGGGGAGACCACATTCCCCAGTCTGCAGTCACCACCCTCCTGGAGCTCTGTCCTTCAGATGGAACACCTGCAGGCAGGTATAGCATGGTCAATTCCATTCTCTAGAAAATCATAACACAAAAAATAAAAGGAATTAAAATCAGTCGAAAAGGTATCTTATACTACAAGTAACCATAGTAATAATGACACTAATACTCAAGAACTTAAGTGCTCTGAACTCAGCTCAATGAATTATTTAATTCATGAGGTAATTGGAGATAGGTGTGATTTTTATCAACTTTCTACAGACCAGGAAACTGGTGTTATAGAATTCTTCATAGACCAGTAAACTGATGTTATAGAAGTCTCTCAACTAATAAGAGCTAATGATTTCATCCTGGAAACACTGGCCAGGGAAGACCAAAAAGTCTACCTGAGGATCTTCCAAGATGTTCCTAAGCCTCAGAGATATCTTGACAGTGTGACCTCATTTATAAAGCTTGTCTGATTCTTGGGAAAGGAGATGATATAAGTTCAAGGTCAGATCACGTACTGGGTGTTGGTAGGGGGGATGGTCTAGCTAACAACCAGAGTTTTCAACTAGAATCATTTGGATTCATCGTCAATCTTCACACCATCCATTCCCATCCTCCATCCATCTATCTGTCCATCCATCCATCCATTCATTTAATCAGCCAATAAAAACTTACTGATGACCCAGTATGTGTCATGTATTCTGCTAAAGTCTAAGGATCCAAAAAAGAGTCACATCCCGTCCTGTTCTCAAGACACTCCTGGTCCAGCACTATCAGTTATAGGTAGAGGCCAAAGTCCCCTAAGAAAGTCCTTTCTGGCCCCCAGCTCCTTCCACAGGTCCACCTGGAAATCTAGGTTCAAATGAGGCAAAACATTTACACCTTCGTAAGTTCTTGTCAGATGCAAATCCCCTGGGATTTTCTCTCTCTCTGTATTGACTTGGCTTTAGTTCTGGGCATGCCAAAGACAGCACGCAGCCCACACATGGCCATGAGGCTGCGGGCCCCTGCAGCTGGTGCCAAGGTGCAGGGGGCCTCAAGAACGCTTTCTCCTGGGTCTTTTGTCTCTTACCTTGTCAACTTCGTCATGCAAAACCCAAACACAGCAGATGGGGCCGCCTAAACCTAGCCCAGAGAAGCCAGCTTAGGGTCCGTTTGGTACATATTGCCCCTGAGGCTTAGCCGCCCTGCTCCCCTGCCTTCCCCTCCATGTAGACCTCGTCAGGGTCT
This sequence comes from Galagoides demidoff, assembly GCA_963574575.1. Taxonomy (NCBI): domain Eukaryota; kingdom Metazoa; phylum Chordata; class Mammalia; order Primates; family Galagidae; genus Galagoides; species Galagoides demidoff. The sequence goes on along the minus strand of CAUYQV010194715.1, from coordinate 48,371 downwards.
ACATGGAGTGGTTGCTCCTTGGCATTGGTCAGATGTACCTGTGATCCACAAGTTTGTGTGTGTGTGTGTGGGTGTCCTGCCAAGTCTTTCAAATGGCAAATTCACCCCAGCTTTAGAAAGGTCTCTTGGCTCCCCGGATGCTATGGGGTCAGCCCTTCTCTCCCATCTTTGGAGCCAGCACCCAGAGAATCCAGATGCTATTGAAAAATTCTTCTCTCCACTTCTATTCAACCAGAAAGGTCCCAGCTTCTTCCCTTGAGAGGGGAGAAATATCCTACTGCCCCCCTTGCCACACCTTTGAACTACACCCTGTTCCTGTATGGGCCCCCCCACTTCCCCGAGGAGAGGACCCTGGTGCAGGTCACACCATGGCCCCATGGCCCCCTAGGCCTGTGCATGCACACCCTCCCGTCATCGTCACGCCTCCTGGGAGGTTGAGTCCCTTCCCTTCAGCAGAACGTTGCTCTCCTTCCCCTGGGTTTGGCCCTTCCCTTCCCGGTCTTGGTTCCTCTCTGGAAAGCCCTCCCCTGTTGGGGTAGAGCAGGGCCCACAACTATCAGACACTTGCCTTCGAGGGGGTCATCAAGGCCCCGTGAAGACTGAAGGAAGAGCAGGAATTGGGAAGGCGAGAGGGGCGGGGGCGGCAGGGTGGGGAAGGACAAAGTGGTGGGGAGGGGGGGGAGGAGACAGCTGTCCCGGAGGGAGGTCTGGAGGGAACAGCCAGGACAGTCTCCCTGGGGAGGAGCCCTGGGTTGTGGTTGTGACAGAAGGGACAGAGCAGCGCCTGGCCCAGTGTAAGTACCAGGCTTCAGTGGTAGCTGGGATTGGTGTTTGTTTTGTTTTGCGACAAAGTCTCACTCCATCACTCAGACTAAAGTGCCCTGGCTTCAGCCTAGTTCTCAGCAGCCTCAAACTCCTGGGCTCTGGTGATCCTCCTGCTTCAGCTTCCTGAGTAGCTGTGACTGTAGGTGCCCACCACAAGGCCCAGATAATTTTCTTTTTAATAGAGACATGGTCTTGCTCTTGGTCAGGCTGGTCTTGAACCCCTGAGCTCCAGCAATCCGCCCGTCCCCGCCACCCCAAGTGCTGGGTTTACAGGTCTGAGCCTTGTACCTGGATTGGTATTAGTACTCTTGTTCTTAGGTTGTGCCCAAAGATGACAAGGCTGAGCAATAAATATTTTCTTTTTCTTTCTTTCTTTTTCTGTTTGTTTTTTTTTTTTTTTTTGAGACAGAGTCTCACTATGTTGCCCTCGGTAGAGTGCCATGGTGTTATAGTGCACAGCACCTCAAACTCCTGGGCTTAAGCAATTCTCTTGCCTCACCAAGTAGCTGAGACTATAGGTGCCCGCCACAACATTTGGCTATTTTTATTGCAATTGTCATTGTTGTTCAGCTGGCCCAGGCTGGGTTCGAACCTGCCAGCCTCGCTGTATGTGGCTGGTGCCGTAACCACTGTGCTATCGGCGCTGAGCCGAGCAATAAAGCAAAGACGAGAGAAGGGAGAGGAGGGGGGATATGGAGGCAGGAGGGCATTTGGGGGGACCTCACCTAAAGTGCATGATGCAATGGCACATTTTAAAACTATTAAGAAATGAATATAACTGTGATGGGTGTGTTACTTAGTTCAATGTAAGCATTTAAAAAAAACTACTTTCTGGATGAGTTAGTGAGGGTTGTGAGCTGCAGGGGTGGGTGGAAGGCAGTCCTAATAATTTTTAAAAAACACATACAATTTTATGGAGTTTCTACTATATGCAAAGCATACATTTACATTTATTTCTGCTCTCTGACACACACACATACTCAGGTCAAAGATAAAAAGCGAATAATAATTCTTAGTATATAGATGAGGAACTTGTGGCTCAGAGGCCTCTTGTGGTCAGGAGGCCCTTCTCTTTGCCTAGAACGTGGGGTATCCATGATGATGCTATAACCTTTACTGGGAGGGTTAACTTTCTCCGCTGCTGTGAGACACAATGAAGCTAAAGGGAAAAAGGTTTTGAAGATGTTTATGAGACTATCAGACTCAGTGGCCTTCTGCTCAATGAGAAAGGCAGAAAAAGGCCTCACAGCTATCTCTGTCATAAGCAGGGGGGTCCAGGAGCCCAGCTATCCAAGGTCAGAGGTGACCATTTTAATTTGTGGGTTGTCAGGATCTGCTTCTGACACCACTTGTCAGGGCCCGGCTTAGGTAGGTTCCTGACACGGACCGCTAAGCTACCTTGCTCAGGAACAGTTTCTCTTAGGTGCCTGAGGGCTATCTACTTTAGCTGGGAAGAGACAGAGTATCTTAGAGAGAGTGAAGCAGTCTTCTTAGAACAGACAGATCTTAGTCTTTAGTAGAGCTTGGTAATCTTCAGCAGAGGGACACCGTGCCGGCATTCTGCGGGCAGAAGAGGAGACAGAGTCAGAGGAAGCATGTCCATGATAGAATGAGCATGCTTTTTAACTGCCTGCTCCTCCAGCCTAATATAAGGTTGAACTCGTGCTGCTCAACACCACAGGTGTAGAGACTGCCAATTCACCAATGCTCTCATCTCGCGAGCTCTCGTGCTTGTTAGAACTAAATCTCTCCCATGCCCTTTTTCACCAAGGTGTTCCATTACAGGTATTTCCTATAACTCACTCCTCCCTAGCCATAGGCTATACGGGCTGCTACAGTGGGTGTTCCATTGGGCCCAGGTGGACCTGGCCATGGGGGCAGATCTGCCCATCTTGGCCCCCTCATGTTCTTCTTCAGTACATACAGGTGGAAACCGTGGCGAGGCAGGGAAAAGAGTTCTGGTTCCAGAGTGAGTCAGACCTAGATTCAAAGCTGCTGTTCCTTGTCTCCCTAGGCACCTATAGAGGTGCACCAGGTGGGCATAAGATAACAAACATATGCAAAGACTCCGACTTCCCATCATAATTAAATTAATGCAAATTTAAAAATTATTAGCTATTCTTCAACTCAGGAGCAAACATTTTAAGCTTGATAATGCACAGTGCTGGCAAGGGTACGGCAGAACAGGCGCCTCCGTGCGCTGTCGGTGGGAGTATAAATTAGTGCGACAGCTGTGCAAGGCAATTTGGCATTAAAAATCACATTTTTTAATGCATATACTTTTGATAGAGCAGTTCCACTGCTCTGAATTTATCCTATGAATATATTAATTTTAATTAGGATATTGGCTTGATTGCTGTAATTGAGGCACAAAATTAACAGTGGCTTAGATACAATAGAGATGTATTTGGCTGGAACAAAGCAGCCAGCTTAATCAATCTAGGGCTGGGTTGGCGTGTGTAGGTGCGATTCCACGGTGTTGGGACCTGGTTTGTTGCTCTACTGTCTACACTGCTACCCTCATCTGCATAGGAAAAGAGAGTTCCCCACCACATCCGCACTCTAGCCCGTGCCACAGGGAAAGGTATGGGGACACGGTCCTTCTGGGCAAGGGCACAATCTCAGAGTTGCACAAATCACTTCTGCCGTGCCACTTTGTCTTGTGGCCATACCTACCTGCAGGGATGCTGGGAAATGTAGTCTCTATTCCAGGCAGTCATGTGCCTACAGGTCAAGCATCCCAAAGCCAAAGTGCTCCAAAATCCAAAATCTTTTTGAGAACTCAAAGGAAATGTTCATGCGAGCATTTTGGATGTTCAGCTGATATGCAAACATTCCAAATTATGAAAAAATCCAAAATACCAACCGCTCTGGTCCCATGCATTTTGGATAAGGGATACTCAACCTGTACTGAAACTCAGAGGCCATAGGACTCAAGTGAGCAGAAGAGGCTGGTTAGCAAAGACCTCTGAGTAGTCTCCAGAACGTCGTGCACAGATGGAGACACGGGTGTGAATCTTGGTGTAGGTAGAAGGACATTCGCTGCAGCCTTTGTCATAGCTGAAAACCCAAGTGGCAATCTGAATAATACCTCCCAGTAGAGCACTGAGTAAGGAATGAGCCACTTGCTCAGTGGAATGCTATGCGGCAGCTACAAATGAACGTGGTAGGTGGCGATTGTGATAAGGAAAGATGTCCGAGTTATATGAAGGGAGAAAATGGAGCGGCACTACTATTAAATTAGAAGAATTTTTAAAAATGCCACTGAGGTGCCAGACGATGAGTGGAAGCCTAACTTCAGAGCGCAATGAAGGGGCAGTCAGGAGACTCGTACCTGCCGTTTCTCATCCTTCTCACCAGAATTCTTACCACGGGCATACACTACTCTTCAAAAGATAAAACAAATGTCTTAAAAAAGGAGTCAGATTCATGAGTACTGACATGGAAAGATTTCAAAAACACATTAAGCAAAAGGCAAGTTCAAAAAATAGGCAGAGTAAGAACCCACTTAGTGTTCAAAAAAAAAAAAAAAAGGTATGTGCCTGTGTGTAAACTTGGAATAGTACCTGGTGCCTAGGAAGCGCTCGTGCATGTGTGTGCTGTTATTGATGTTATTTTGCAAACATAACATCTGTGAAAAGGTCTGAGAGCCCGGCCCAGTCAGCCATGGGAGAAAGGCCACCGAGGAGGAGGGACAGATTTCCCAGGAGTAAGAAGAGAGTGGGACATGTCCGAGGCAATTCACTTTGTGTTCTGTACACGTTTATGTTTGAATTTATAGACGCATACATTGATTTCTTGGTTAAAAGATTCAGTGCAAAACCCAGTAGTGTGTGTCAAATGCACAACGCCTAACACACGTCTGGTGCTCAGGGCCAGTCCGGCTTTGCAGTTTTTCTCTTCTGCAGCCTTTGGAACCAGCGTCACTTGGAGGCTTATAGAACCTGCATTCTGGGAGCTTTGGGAAGCTCACGTCCTTCAGGCAATCTGCAGCCTCCCAGGGGTCCTCTGGGTGTGTTCCTGTGATCACCTTAGCATTGGCCTGCAGGACTCACCTGCCCCGTAACCTCTGGCTAGCTCACTTGCTCTGCTCTGGGAGGCTTTCTCTCCCAGCCAATGGCCCTGTGCTGTCCGAGTGCAGAACTGACCAGCCTTTGGTCAGTTGCGTGGAGATAGGTGTAACTTCAGAGAATTAGAATAAGGAGGAGAAAGACTGAAACTCCTCCTTATGGGATCAAAGAGATGAGACCTGGGCAGTTTACTTAACCTCTTCAGGCCTCTGGTTCCTTGCGTGTAAAATTGGAATAATAATAATCTATTTCCCAAGGTTGCAAAAGATTATGGAGACTATATATGCAGCCGTTATGCTGTGTCTCTGCCATGGAATATACATAAGGACACGTTTCGTCTATTATTCAGAATAAATGGCTTAAGCACCTAAGTTACCATCATGACATTAGCTTCCCTCTCCTAGGGACCCTTCCCTGACAAATCCACAACCCTGGGGGTAGAATCAGCTTAAGGCATTTGGGTCCTAATTGCAATTTCCTTGTGGAGAACTTGGAGAACCTCACCAGTCTGCCATGGAGCAGGAATCAGGGCTGTTGCGTCACTTAGGGTCACGACCAGAATTCTGAGCTATCTTGGCACCAATCTCCTCACCTGCCTATGGACCAGTGAGGAGTTAGGTGTGCACCTCACTGAAGCTGGGCCTCTGGCTGGTGGTTACAAGCCCCATCCACCCCGGCCCTGGTTCCCTCAGGGACAGTGAGGATAGGGGTGGGATACAGAGTGTGTGCAGCTCCACGTCTCACTTACCCCCATCTGGGGACCCTGGTCACAGGTGCTAAGGCTTCAGTGTGTTCTGTAAATACTCAGCTCTTAGGACTCTTTAATCTCTCTCTCATCCCTCTCCCCACCCCCACCCTTTTCTGACACAGCCCACTAAATTGGGGATGAAAGAGTTTCTAACCTCAGCCACGTCCAGAAATTCCCTACTGTCTCCGCCCCCTGAACTCTGGCCAATGACTGGCCCACACCCGACACACCACCCACCCAAATGAAGAGCACCTTGTTCTCATGGTTCCCCACATAAATAAGTGCTAACACTCAACAAATGGTTACTGTGGTGGTTTGATTCCATGATTATCTTCTGTGTCCTGAGACCCCCCCCAAGTCACAGTCCCTAGTCCAGTCCTTAGAATTCTTCTCCATCCTCCCAAGGGAGGGCAGGAGGCTCTGCAAGAAATTTTACTGATAATTGTAGACACCATCGTGGTAAACATGGGCCACCATTAGAATCCACTTGACATGTCCCGTCATCCCCGGGATGCCAACACAGTAATTAAGGTGGTTTGGAACTTCCACCACACAACAAGGTGGAACGAGGACCAGTTTAGTGGGTTGTAGGAAACAGCTGGGAAATGATCCACACGTTCACCAGATTAGGGATAGGAAAGAAGAAAAACGAATGAGGCAAAGACTGTAGTTTTTGGCAGGCACAGTGCCATTCAGTCCCGTAACTGAGCCCCAGTTCCCCCATGGCATGGGGGAAGTGTGGTATGGGGGTGGCTTAGCTCTGCCCACTGAAAGAGGCAGGGGTGCAGAAGAATGGGGCTTCTAAAGGCCATTAGTACAGCTGTTGCATGAACCTTCCCCTCCCCACATGAATGATGGGCCCCAGTCCCTCACCTCTCCCTGCATCCAAACCCCTGCCATGACCTAAGTATGGGCACAGGGCACTTTCCTCAACCTTGACTTTGCTTTGGCCCATGATGTGGATGGTGAGTGGTGCTGAGCCTTAGAAGCCTCATGTGCTTCCCCTTGCACAGCTGCACCCCCTGCAGCCTGGACCATCAGCCAGCTAGACCCTGGTGCAGCACAGCAGCCCCACCTGGCCTGCAGAGCTGCAGCGAGGAGCAGAGTCACCTAGCAGAGCCCAGCCTGAGACATCCAGCCAGCACAGAGATTCATGGTAACAATGATTATGTCATACCACTGACAGCGGGATGATTTGTTATGTGGTAAACCCATTCATAACCTGACCCTCATGGTCTGCTCCGTACACTGATCCAGATGACCACTGAGGACCTTCATGTTCTCTGAAGTTTTCCTTTCTTTCCTCCTGGGGTGAGTAGTTCATTCCATGCTTGCCTGCAGCTCCAGAGCAGACTTTTCCAAATTTTCCCTGCGTTTACCAGTGGGGTGGCTGAGTTTACCAGTTTGGGGTGTAAGTTTCAGGCTTCATTTCGAATGTCATGCAGAGGGGGAGTGGGGTGGAGTCTGGTCAGGCTGCAACAGAATTCAGGTCTTAGTTGTCGTTGCTGCCACATGGTGCCTGGATGAAAATTGGTCCTGTCAAGCCCATTGTGACCAGTGCCCTGTCCTGCTAAAAGTCAACTTGGTCCAGATGCCTGCACATGGGGATACCAAGGTCACTGCCTCTTTAATGTTACACTCACATATTTTGCTATTACTTCCTTACCATGACTGTCATGCCAAGGTTCATAAGTCTGTGGCAGCTTCTAGCTTAAGCCATGCAACATGAGAGAAGTAGTCTCAAACCTCACCTAGGAACATACTGCGTTAGTCTATATGAGTTCTTAATTTGGATGGATTTCCCCTTTCCCCTTGGAGTTTCTGGTTTTCTTTTATTTTATTTCTATTCTTTTTTCTTCCCCTCTCTTCTCCCCTCCCTTCCCCTCTCCCCATCCCTCCTCTCCTCTCCTCTCTTCTTCTCTTTCTTTTTTTATTTTTTTTTCAAGACAGTCTCGCTTTGTTGCCCAGGCTGGAGTGTAGCAACCTTAAACTCCCGGGCTCAAGTGATCCTCTTACCTTGGCCTTCTCAGTAGCTGGGACTATAGGTACCCTCCACTACTCCTAGCTAGTTTTTCTATTTTTAGTAGAGACAAGGTCTCACTCTTGCTCAGGCTGGGTTTGAACTCCTGAACATAAAGGATCCTCCTGCCTCGGCCTCCCAGAGTGCTAGGATTATAGGGATGAACTATTGTGCCCCAGCCCTTCTGGTTCCTTTTCTTGACAGTGAACTTGATAATGACTCAATTAGACTATTAGAAAGTTCTAATTGAATGATATCAATTCACATTTTTTGGTCTCCTCATACTTAGAACCCCCAATTTTTAACTTAAGGCATGACTTTCTTACAAATATAGAATATACGCAGGTTGAAAACTTTAACTCATTTATCAATGAAGGAAACAATGAAATGGTAAGGCTCGTTCAAAGAGCATTCGAAGACACAACAAAGGAAACTATAGATCAATGTCCCTGATAAACATAGACACAAAACCCTCAACAAAATAATAGTAAACAGAGTTCAAAAACATGTTTAAAAGATTATTTACCAAAATGAAGTGATAGTCAATCCAAGGATGAAAGGATGGTTCAAAATAAGCAAATCAGTGAACATGATATATATCAACAGATTCAAGGTCAAAAACCATGTGATCATTTCAAGAGATGTTGGAAAAGCATTTGGTAAAATTCAGTAGCCCTTCTTCTTCTTCTTTTTTTTTTTTTTTTTTTTTTTAGAGATGGAGTCTCACTTTGTCACCCTCAGTAGAGTGCTGTGGTGTCACAGCTCACAGCAACCTCCAGCTCTTGGGCTTAGGCGATTCTCTTGCCTTAACCTCCAGAGTAGCTGGGACTATGTGTGCCTGCCGCAACACCCGGCTATTTTTTGTTGCAGTTTGGCCAGGGCCAGGTTTGAACCTGCCACCCTCGCTATATGGGGCCAGTGCCCTACTCACTGAGCCACAGGCACCGCCCACAGTAGCCCTTCTATACCCCCAACAAATTTGGTATAGAAGAAACACAGCTCAACACACAAAAAGGCCACATTTGGCAAACCCGTAGTTAACATCATACTGAACAGGGAAAAACTGAAAGCCTTTCCACGAGGATCTGGAACAAGAAAAGGATGCTGTCTTTCACCACTTTTATTCGACATGAACTACTGTGCCCCAGCCTTTCTGGTTCCTTTTAGGAACTTCCAAGTCCTAAACAGGGAAATTAGAGAAGATAAAGAAATAAAGAATATTCAAATTGGAAAGGAAGAAGTCGAATCACACTTGTCTGCAGAAGATATGATCTCATATTTAGAAAAACCTACAAATTTCAAAAAACTCTTAGAATGGATTAATGAATTTAGTCATTTAGGACATAGCATCCTGCAGCTGACATACAAAACATCAGTAGCATTTCTATAAGCTTACAGAAATCAATATGAAAAAGATATCAAGAAAGCAATCCCATTTACAATAGCTATCAAAAAATAAAATATGTAGAAATAAATTTAAATAAAGAAGTGAGAGCTCTCTACAAGGAAAACTATAAAACATTGATCAGAGATATTGAGGAAGACACACACACAAAAATATATTCTATGCTCATGGGTTAGGAAAATTAATATTTCAAAAATTTCTGTACTATCCAAAGCAATCAATAGTTCAATGCAATCACTATCAAAATACCAATGACATTCTTTATAGATATAGAAAAAACCTGCCTTAAAATTTGTATGAAACCACAAAAGATCCCAAATAGCTAAAGCAATTGTGAGCAAAAAAGAACAAAGCTGCAGGCATCACACTACCTGACTTCAGGTTATACTACAAAGCTGTGGTCACCAAAACAGCAGGGCATTGACATAAAAATAGACATACACACCAATAGAACAGAATACAGATTCCAAAAATAAAACCACACACTCACAGCCAACTCCCTTTCAACAAAGTCTCCAAGAACACACACTGGGGAAAGGATAATCATTTTAATAAACAGTGCTGGGGAAACTGGATATCCATATACAGAGGAAAGAATAAAACTAGACCCCACCTTTCACTGTTCACAAAACTCAAAAAGGATTAAAGGCTTAAGTGTAAGACCTAAAACTATGAAACTACTAGAAGAAAACATTGGAGAAATGCTACAGGACATTGGTTTTGGCAAAGATTTTTGGGTAAGGCCTCAAAAGCACGAGCACCAAAACCAAAAATAGACAATAGGATTGTATCAAACTCAAAAGCTTCTGCACAGCAAAGGAAATAAGTAACAGATGAGACAAACTGCAGAATGGGAGAATAAGAATATGTGAAAACTGGGTGGGGCAAGGTGGCTCGTGCCTGTAATCCTAGCACTCTAGGAGGCTGAGGCAGGTAGATCCCTTGAGCTCCAGAGTTTGACACCAGCCTGAGTAAGAACAAGACTGCTTCTCTAAAAATAGCCAGGTGGTCATTGCGACAGCTGCCTGTAGTCCCAGCTACTCCAGAGGCTGAGGCAAGAGAATCCCTTGAGCCCAAGAGTCTGAGGTTGCTGTGAGCTGTGACACCACGGCACTCTAGCCAGGGTGACAAACTAAAACTCTGTCTCAAAAAACAAAAAAATAAAGAAAGAAAATATTTGCAAACCATTTAACTAGTTATTTACCAAGATAAATAACTAGAACACACAAGGAACTTAACTCAATAGCAAAAATGGAATAACTGGATGAAAGATGGACAAAATACATTTCTTAAAAGAAGACACACAAATGACCAATAAATTCATGAAAAACAGTGCTCAAATGCTCAGTATCACTAATAATCAGGGAAATGCAAATCAAAGCCACAATAAGATATCTCACCCCACCTAAAATGGCTGTTACCAAAAAGAAAATGCAAGTGTGGGTGAGAAAGTGGAGAAAGAAATGCTTGCACACTGTTAGGGGAATGTAAAGTAGTACAGTCAGTAAGGAAAAAAATATGAAGGTACCACAGAAAACTACTATGGAGCTACCATATTACTCAGCAATCCCAGTGTTAGGTATATAAACAAAAAAGAAAAGAAAAGCAGGGCTGGGAGCTGTAGCTCACGCCTGGAATCCTAGCACTCTGGGAGGCCAAGGTGAGAGGATCACTTGAGCTCAATGAGTTCAAGACCAGTCTGAGCAAGAACGAGACCCCATCTCTATTAAAAATAGGAAAAATAGTCCGGTGTGGTTGTCGTCCCAACTACTCAGGAGGCTGAGGCAGGAGGATCGCTTGAGCCCAGGAGTTTGAGGTTGCTGTGAGCCAGGCTGATGCCATGGCACTCTAGCCTGGGGCAAGAGTGAGAGTCTGTCTCACAAAAAAAAAGGGGGGCAGGGGGAGAAGGAAATCAGTGTACCAGAGAAAGATGTCTGCATTCCCACGTTTATTGCAGTACTACTAACAATAGCCAAGGTATGGAATCAAAGTAAGTGTTCACCAACCAGTGAATGGATAAAGAAAATGTGCCACATATACACAATAGTATATGATTCAGCCATGGAGAACAATGAAATCTTGTCATTTCCAGCAACATAGATGGAAATGGAAGTCATTGTGTTAAGGAAATAAGCCAGGCACAGAAAGACATAATGGGGCAAGTTCATAAACATTTGTGGGAGCCCCCAAAGTGGATGTCTCTGAGGTAGAGCACAGAACAGTGACTACCAGTGGCTGAGAAAAGAAGTTGGTTAATGGGTACTAAAAACACAGTTATATCCAAGGAATAAGTTCTAGTATTTGACTGTATGGTAGAAAAAACAGTTTACAGTATATTTCAAAATATCTTGAAGGGAAGAATGATAATATTTCCAATATGAAAAAAGGTGAATATTTGAGGTACATATTCCAATTATCCTGACTGATCATTACACATATACATGTATAATAATATTACTATGTACCCTCAAAATATGTACAACTAGGACATATCAATAAAAAGTATAATAAAAATAATTGGAAAGATCTCTCCAGAATGGAGGCCGATATAGGAAATCAATGTAAATGAAAATAATAGTTTGAATTAAGAAGAAAATATTGTTAAGGCTAGTTTCTTTCTTTTTTTCTTTTTCTTTTTGTTGTTTGTTTTTTTGAGACAGAGTCTCACTTTATCTCCCTGGGTAGAATACCATGGCGTCACAGCAACTTAACTCTTGGGCTCAAACAATCCTTTTGCCTCAGTTTCCCAAGTAGGTGGGATTATAGGCACCCACCACAACGCCTGGCTAATTTTAGAGACAGGGTCTAGCTCTGGCTCAGGCTAGTCTCAAACTCCTAAGCTCAGGCAATCCACCTGCATCAGCCTCCCAAAGTGCTAGGATTACAGGCGTGAGCCCTGTGCCAGGGAAGACTAGTTTTAACTACATAAGTTGGAAAAAAAACTCAAAAAAACACAAACAGAAAAAGTATTTGAGGCATCAAGATTTATATAGTTCTAATTAAAGAAGGAATATTGGGTATGTACATAGGTTAAATAAAAAAAACTGATTAATGTCCTGCAGGAAAATTAATCTTAATCTTAGAGATTATCTTTCCACTGGATAGGAATCATTTCCATCTACAACACTCTACAGGTAACTTCACAGAGTCCAAGCTCTGACTTAATACTAAAAAGCAGAATCAATCAGCAGCATGTTCTCCAAGAAGATTAATTGTTGGCAAGCCTGTTAAACAATGCATCAGTGCGACATTGATAGGACATCAAGTATCTTCTTGGCTTTATTTCCAGACAGTGGATGGTTTTTCTTAGTATTTGTTGGGTAACCATTACAGCTGTAGCAGCTTGTCAAGGGCATGGCCTCACAGCTGCAGGATACTGAACAGATCCTTCATGTCAGGCAGGGTGGGGACAAGTTGCTGAAGGTGGAGGTAGAATGCCAGTGGAGAAAGGCCCAACTTTCCGGGTCAGTCAGCAGGCTCTACCCAAAGGCCCGTTCTGGGCAAATTGGATTGTCTGCCTGCCCAACCTGCTGCTTTCTAGGTAACACCAAAGGGGCCCAGGGGAATATGTCCCTTCACTGAACTCCTGGACTGCTCTGTACTTTCCACACAGCTTCTCTGAATTCTGAATTCTATTTCATTTTATTTCTTTGAGACAGAGACTCACTCTGTTGCCCAGGCTAGAGTACCATGGCCTCAGCCTAGCTCAAACTCCTGGGTTCAAATGATCCTCCTGCCTCAGCCTCCTGAGTAGCTGGGATTACAGGTGCCCTCCACAATGCCAGGATAATTTTTCTATTTTTAGTAGGGATGGGGGTCTCACTCTTGCTTGGCTGGTGTTGAACTCCTGAGCTCAAGTGGTCCTCCTGCTTCAGCCTCCCAGAGTGCTAGGATTATAGGTATCAGCCACTGTGCCCAGTTAACTCCTGGATATTTTAGAACACACAACTGCATTGTTATTTTGATAATATTTGCTTTTCTGTCACTTCCCTGATCCCTATCCATGTGTCTAGCTTAGCACATAGTAAATGCTTAGTGGACAAAGTGAGCTGTCTCTGTGCCTCATCAGAGGCTCAAATAGACCCCGTCGGCATTCCCCCACAGACTGTGCCTCTGACCGTTTCCACCTGCCTCTGTCCTGCCCAACCTTTGAGACGCAGCTCTAATGCCACCTCATCCAAGGTAGTTCTTTCTCCCTACTCCTCCACCTCCCCATTCCCAAGCAGTTTTTCTCTTCCTGGGGCCTCCTTTTCATGCCATTGTGGCCCACAGGTCATTTACACTTCAGGTGGTGGCCTCTCAAAGACAAGACCCTGGTCTTTCTCCTCTCCATGTTCATGGCACCTAGCGAGGCTGAGCACATGGTCTCTGGCTCAGAGAAGGGCTGCCTGAGCCCCTGGGTGGCTGTTTCTGCCTTTGGCAGAAAATGCTGTTTTGTTTGCTGTTGGCAGCAGTCCAGGGCCCGTCTGCCACCTGCAGGAGTCAGGCCTCAAAGGTGCTGAGCAGGGGACATATGGCACTTGTCCTCTCCTGACTAAGAGAGTCCTTGGTGAACAGCTGATCTCAGCTGGAGCTTGTCCCTTCCTGCTTAATCAACTGCTCCTCACTTCTCTGCTGGGGACAGGGAGTGTGGCAGCTGCTGCCTTTGCTGTGATCCCAGCCTGCAGCCCCCACAGGACGTGGAGTCTGGACTTGGTGTGGAGATAGAGAGACCCTCAGCATGCACCCAGAGTCCAGTGGCCTCTGCGGGTTTCTGCTGGGAAAAGGCCTGCCCCTTCCCATGTAGGTGAACACCCCAAGGAGAAGCAGCAGAGGCCTCATGGTTTGGGCAGAGAGGCTCTAGCTCAGCGGTTGTGGGTTGCGACCCACAGGAACTGTATTAAAGGGCCGCAGCAATAGGAAGCTTGAGCACCACTGCTGTAGATGTGAGGTACTCCACATGGGTACTTGGACCAGCAGTAAGGGCACCCCCACAGTGGGCTTATTAGACACGCTGAATCAGGGCACTGTCCCAATCTCCTGAATCAGGACCTGCATTTTAGGGCGCTCCTTCGAGTCATGCAAAATGCACATGACAGTGTGACGAGCCCTGCTGTAGTGCACACCTGTGCTCATCTGTGGGTGTCCAGCCCAATGTCTGAACTTGCCACACCTGCTAATTAAACACACCAATAATTCAACCTGGAATGCTCTAAGGACATACAGTGGAGGGTCAGGTGCTATTTGGATCATTTACGGCAAGACACGAGAAATGCACAAAGGCTGTCTTATTTTTCACACACACAGAAATGACAAGTGCAGAATAGGATCTATACATCACATTATTAATAGCTGAGCCATAGCCTACTAACCTCCTTGCGGAATGGGGGTAGAAGCTGGGCGGGAGTCCACAGCCACAGTCCCATATCCTGCTTCTGCATCTCAGTCCCAGTTTGCACGGACAAATGAAGCTGAAGACGGAGCTGCAGGCCAGGGCCCACCCAGGCTGGCCCTCAGTCCCTCCCCTCCCCCCCAGCTGCATAGAGTAGTGTGAGAGCCAGAGGTGGGACTGTGGGACTTGAATGCCTGGGAACTCTGACCATCCCAGAGCAATGCCCACTCCCTCCGTGCCCCTGGGAAGGTGGAAGGGAAAGGCATCCTCCCCTCCCCCCCACCCAGCTGCAACAGGGAGGGTGTGGAGGAAGTAGCAACCTTGCTTCATTGACTTTTAATGGCAGCAGAGGCTGTGCCAGTAGGGTGCCAGTCCTCAGTGGACATCTTGTCCTTATCTGCTCAGGGTCCATAAAAACATTTGAGATACTATTGTTTTGTCAATTGCTCTATTGAGGTATAACGTACCTGCTATAAAATTCCCCTGTTCTAAATGCACAGCTCAGTGATTGTCAGTACAATGTATCGGCAGAGTTGGCTGCATTCCCCTAACCCCAGAAAGGAACTTGGTGCCCATCTGCGGCCACTCCCTGTTCCCTCCCTGCAAACCCCTGGCAGCTGTGGTAGACTTTCTGTCTCTCCAGGCTTGCCTTTACTGAGTGTCCTGAAACTGTTGAGTTTAAGAACTCGTTATCTGGATTTCCTAATTCCCCTCATCTGCTGATGTTTTGTCTCGTCACGGAAGAGAATAGTTTAGGAATGCTTGCAGGTACCACAGCGCTCGGTCCATAGTAGTCACACGCTAAGTATCTGAGAATGAAGGAAAGTGGTATTACCATTTGAAGGATATTTGCATTTTGTCAAGGCAGGGGAAGCCATCTAAAGTTGTGAACCCTTTAACGTGGCATTGTAGTCCCTGTGGCCCTCACAAACCCATACCTTTGCATCCCCACCATGGCAGGTGCGACTAGGGTGCTCCTTGAACATCAGGGTGCAATGTCTTTTAGAACAAAGTGCTCCTGTCCACACGGTCTTCAGAACTAAACATATTTCCTCAGCCCCAGTCCCTGGCTCTAGGCAGCGGAGCATAATGAGCTCCCTGCCTGTCCCACCTGCCCTGCCCTTTGCGCCGGGTGTCACCTGACTCTCTTACTCTACAGCTCCCCTCTTCTCTTGTGTTTGTATCTGTCTTCCTGCCCATTTCCCCAGCTTCTCGGGCTTTCTGCTGTGGAAATTTATTGTTCAGTTTGCCTGGCAGGTTCCCTAGGCCTTGTTTGAGAACCACACACCTCCTTCCTTTGGGGAGCCCTCCCTGGCCTGAGACAGTTATTAAGCAACTGCCCTAATGCTCCAAAGTCACCTCTGTCCCCCTCTCTCTAGGGTGCTGGGCCAAGAACTCCATATGTGCATTTCTGCTGTTCAGGCTGCAAAGCTTCCCAACTGAGGTTCTGCAGAGAGGGGCACTGGAGAGATGCGGACAGGCAGGAGGCAGGTGTAGGAACTTACTCTTTCCAATGGTTTTCTGCTACTTGCATTTTTTTTTTAAGCGTTATTGAGGTACAATTTACATACCGTAAATTCTCCTGTTTTAAGTATACCGTCCAACAATTGGTGGCGTATTGACAGAGCTGTGCAACCATGACCACAATCTTACAACATTTCCATCACCCCATAAAGTAGCCTTGTGCCCAAGCGCAGCCACTGTCCACCCCCACCCCTACCCCAGGCGGCCGATCAGCAGCAATGCATTCTGATGGCAGCAGCTTTACTGCAACTCGCTCAGAGACACCAACCAGCTGGCACCTCTTCCTCAAAAGTCTGAGTCCCTCCTTTAAATTTCTAAGAGTTAAGTATTCTAACCTCCTCCCTTTATTCCCCCAGCCTAAGGTCAGTAGTTGTTTCAGACAGCTGCTAATTCTGCTATCCGTCATGTCATTCTCTTTTTGCCTTTTCAGTCACTCCAGTAACAATTTTAAACTTAATTAGAAATACTTCATATTAATTTCTCTTTGGTATTCAAATAACTGCAGGGGACTCCTTTTCTTGACTGTCCTGATTCTAATGTGTGGTCTGAACTGGAAGGAAATGTCTCAAGCCTTATTGGCCTAGAGGGGAGTGTGTGAGTTGAAGTGGACCAATCAGATTCCTTCCCTGCGACTTTTTTTTTATTATTATTAAATCATAGCTGTGTACATTAAGGCAGTCATGGCGTACAGTGTGCTGGTTTTATATACAATTTGAAATATTTTCATCAAACTGGTTAACATAGTCTTCATGGCATTTTCTTAGTTATTGTGTTAAAACATTTATATTCCACATTTAGAAAGATTCACATGTACCTTTGTAAGATAAACCATAGGTGCGGTCCCACCAATCACCCTCCCTCCACCCATCGTCCCCTCTCCTCTCCCCTCCCTCTCCCTTTTCCCCATATTCTTGGGCTATAATTGGGTTATAGCTTTCATATGAAAGCTATAAATTAATTTCAAAGTAGGGCTGAGTACATTGGATACTTTTTCTTCCATTCTTGAGATACGTTGCTAAGAAGAATATGTTCCAGCTCCATCCATGTAAACATGAAGGAGGTAAAGTCTCCATCTTTCTTTAAGGCTGCATAATATTCCATGGTATACATATACTACAATTTATTGATCCATTTGGGGATTGATTTTTTTTTTTGCAGTTTTTGTCTGGGGGCTGGGTTTGAACAGAAAATGGCGCCGGTGCCCTACTACTTTGAGCCACAGGGGCCACCCTCATTGTGTATTTAATTTGCATTTCTATGCCTCCTTGTGATATTAAGCACATGCATATGCTTTGCTTAATGTGCTTTTTTTAAAATTTTTTTTCCTTTCTATGCTGATTTCTAGTTCTTTATATGATCTGGATTTGAGTTCTTTGTTACATATATATTTCTGATTGATTTCTTTTTAAATAAAGCATTTTGATGAAGTCTTAAGAAAAATTGCTTTTATTCTTTAAACACAATGAATTACAAAACTGCTTGTCTAGTGGCATGTGTTGTAGTATGAATATTTTATCCAATTTTCCTAATAATTTCTAAGTAAATTGTTAATTTTTAGAAATTGCTGATCTTTGCTTTATCGTGAACCAGTGTGGGGAAGGGAGCAAACCAGAGTGGAATTGGTGAGGATTGAGGAAAATATAGCACAAGAGAAGACACAGAGACAAAAGATGGGATCATGAGGTCCGACTGAGCTGATGGCTGCAGCCAGCACCAAAGCACAAAATCGGCTTTATTTTATAGCAGGGATTCTCAACCTGTGGGTCGTGACCAATGAAAATACATCCTGCATATCAGATATTTACATTACGATTCATAACAGTATCAAAATTACAGTTATGAAGTAGTGATGAAAAATAATTTTATGGTTGGGGGTCATCACAACATGAGGAACAGAATTAAAGGGTTGTGGCATTAGGAAGGTTGAGAACCACTGTTTTATAGTATCTTGACAGGGTTGTCCAGGGGGAAGTAACATAGACAAAAGACATATCTTTGGTCTTACAGTATGATTGAAAAATGTAAAAGACTTTAATAATGATAATCATCCTGTCAACGCTTCTACTACTCAACTTCATTAACATATGGTAAGAAGTGAAAAGGGAAAGCTTACAAGGATCTCTGCATGGTTCTTAAAAATTAACTAGACAAAGAGAGCTGTGACATCTGGCAAAGGGAGCATGAAGAAAGGAATATGGTTGTTTTGGGAAAGGAGGAGATGCTATGGGGGTTCATTCCCTGCATGTTCCCCAGGTTGTGGGGGGGGGGCCTGCCACCTTACAGCCTGCTCTCCACATTACTTGAGACAGATGTCACTCACTACGTGATGTTTGTGGGAGCCATGACTTGACACAGAGGACCGCATAACATCCCTCCTGTGGTGTACAATTTAATCTGTTGTCTTTGGGTGACTTGTATTTCCCAAAAAAAGGAGAGAATTTCTTATATAAATGAGTTTATTATTCACAAACCTGTTTCATCATTTGTTGAATTAATAGCAAATATATGAACATTTTCTAGCCCTCATAATACTGAGATTTTTACATAATGCAAACTTGATATATTTATTGACTGTCATGAAAATTGATTAGAATACACTTAATCAGGTCAAACCTAATCTATTAGATGAAACATCTGTTGTTGAATGCTTGGATTCAAATTCTAGATGTGTCATTAAATTTTAAATGACCTCTTGATGGCCCAGTTTTCTTATCTGTACAATGAAGATGCTGATAACTACAGTACTCTTAGGAGTTAACATGTTTTTAAGGATACCTGCCAGTTAATCCCCATGTCAGTTGAACTTTGGGTGCATTCAAATGGGGGTAAATTTCAACAAGGACCATAAAAAGACTAGACTTTAGCCTTAGTGCCTGTAGCTCAGCGGCTAGGTCGCTAGCCACATACATCAAAGCTGGCAGGTTTGAATCCAGTCTGGGCCTGCCAAACAATGACAACTACAACTAAAGAATAACCAGGTGTTGTGGGCAAGCACCTGTAGTCCCAGCTACTTGGGAGGCTGAGGCAAGAGAATTTATTAAGCCCAAGAGTTGGAGGTTGCTATGAGCTGTGATGGCACGGCCCTCTACTGAGGGCAACATAGTGAGACTCTGTCTCAAAAAAAAAAAAAAAACAAAAAAACAAAAAAACAAACAAAAAGACTTGACTTTAGCTATCTGTCAGCCTAAAATGGCCCCGTGGGATCCATCTTTTGCTTACAACCTTCCTCTGTTCTGGGTCTCAGGAGTCCATATTACCTGGCCTGTTGCCCATGGTTGGGCTCTGCTATGAGTGCAGGTCCTGTGGTGATTGTAGTTTCCATATGTAACCATGTGAGGAAGGTTCCAGGGGAATGAGAGCTGGTGACCACAGTCAAGGTATGTACCAGGTGTTTGCCTGCCAGCATGTCACGAAAGGCACTGGGTCCTCTGTGGAGTTCCAGTCTTCTTC
Organism: Galagoides demidoff; assembly: GCA_963574575.1. NCBI lineage: Eukaryota > Metazoa > Chordata > Mammalia > Primates > Galagidae > Galagoides > Galagoides demidoff. The sequence continues at coordinate 28,958 of CAUYQV010194715.1, read as the reverse complement.
TGATTTCTTTCAGTGGGCATGCAGGGGCAGGAGTAGGTATAAAGATTGTGGTGGGCTATCTGGCTGGCCAGCAGGCTGCTAGGTGCAAGCATAGGCCTCCCACACTGCCTGTCTTGGCTGCCTTCAAGAGCTGGTGAAGAACAGGCCCTTTGTCCAGAGCCCCTGGCTGGCAGCGGGAAACTAGCCACTGGTGATGCCCGGCAGGCAGGATTTGTGGGAGGACTGGAGCAGGATCTTGAAGGCTTTCTGCTGTGCCAAGCATTGACTTTGTGGATGCTGAAATTGGAGGATGTCTGTGGAGCACAGGGAATAGCTTTGAGTGCCCAAAAGGCAGCATCAGTAAAGGTAAGGAAGCTTGGACAGCAAATCTTTCAGTATTATAAAAACTTAGGTGTAGCTGGGCATTGCGGCAGTCACCTGTAATCCCAGCTACTTGGGAGGCTGAGGGAAGAGAATAGCCTAAGCCCAGGAGTTTGAGGTTGCTGTGAGCTATGTGACGCCACGGTACTCTACCGAGGGCGATAAAGTGAAACTCTCTCTACAAAAAAAAAAAAAAAAAGATGTGTGTTGCCTAAAGATCAGCCCTCCTTTAAGAACATAGCACTGGCTTGATTAAGCTGGAACATTTTCTCTCTCTTCTGTTCCTAAAAAGGAACAGGCAATGTTCAGCTCTACTGAGCAAGAAAACAGCTCTTATCATTTCTCCCTTGACAATGAGGTATTTAATTATCACACGGTGAAAACTCATGAAACAAATATGACTGCACTTTTCTCTTTTCCTTGATCTAATGACAAATGTAGGTAGCAAGCAGCAAGTCAATGTATTATAAGCATAAGAATTACCAGTTGCTACTTCAAATGTGCTTCTTAAAAACCTTTGTGTGTGTGTGTGAGAGAGGAGAGAGAGGAAGAAAATCTATTAAATACCACTGTTTGCAGGTTCTCCAACACCCTGAGGATTTTTGTCTGACCTATGAAAATCCCTCACTCCACTGTTAGGGTCTTGTTTTTTTGAGATTTTGTATCATAGAATGAGGGAAAAAATGCGGGGGGAGAAAGATGAGTGAGCACAGGTCAGGACTTACAAACTCTAAATCTGTAGTCTAACGCCTACCGTAATAGTAATGGGTATAAGTGAATGAAGTGGGCTGGGAGGAATAACAAGCACATCGGGCATGGGAGCTGAGTGAAGGGAAGACACCCTACCTCCGGGGTACCCACTGCACCAGCCCCAGCCAACTGTCACCAGGAGAGAAGGCAGGCCCATTGTTACCATATTGTTTCACTTTTCAAAGACCATCCAAATATGGTGTGTGTGTATGTACTTTATTGAATCTGAAAACACCGCGCAGGCCAACAAAGCACATCTGGAAGCCACAGACCTCAACTCGGGCCTGGGGCAGAAAATTTTAATGGAACTTTAAGGAGTAGAAGTGAGAGCAGCTGAGGTGTCTTAGTGATGGAAAAGCAAGAGAGAGGAAAAAGGGGGGCTTTCTGTGTCTTGTACCGCTTCGTCACGCTCAGTGACGGACTTAGTATTTTGAAACAATTTTAGGTGGCTAAACTGAGTACTTCTGACCACATTCTAGCCCTGAATTATTTGGGACACAGAACCACACAGAAGTGCCACATCATAAATGAAAAGAGGCACATTTCCCACCCTGTAAGCTACAGGGAATGTTATTCTACATTATGAATGAGTTATTTGTCTCTTCTAAAGGCGAGTAAATTCTTCTTTGCCTTATAATTAATAAAAATGGTAATCAGAAATTTTATCGTGTTTCATGCTATTAGACAAATGTCTTAATCCATTGTGGTTTAAAGACTCTTAGAGGATAAAATCAGTGTTAACTTAAAAGGCATTATTAAAGAGAAACCCTAGTGATTTTTTTTGCTCAGTTCTAGCAAATCTGCATTATTGGCAAAGGGACACTGAATGGGAAGAGATGATGCCATTGATAAGAGACATGAAAGTTAGGAAAAACTAAACTGACGTCAGAAGGATCTTGTCTCAAATGGTCTCAGGGATGATTTTCATCTGTTAGAGGGCTGCAGAGGGCCTCTTTCTCCTGCAGCACATTAGGAAGGGCTGAATGAGCTGAGTGATTCTCAAATTTTAATATGCGATGACAAATCCCTTAGGGGAATGCTGGTGGTCTGGGGCGGGATGGGGGGATTGATTGAGAATCTGCATTTCTAACAGGCTCTCCTGTGAAGCCTGAGCACAATTTGAGTAGCAAGGAGCTAAAAAATGAAGAGAATAGGGGTGTGGCAATAGGCTATATCTGTTTTTATGGCCTTTACAGCTTTAATTCCTCTCTCTTCTGGCAGCAATAGACTGATGTGACTTTGGAGAAAACATTTCTGTTCTCCGATTGGCTCATGTAGCTCGGAGGAGACCCTGTCTCCCCTTACTTTCCTTCTACTCCAACCATCTGTGATAGAGATAAGTATGTGAGCCAGGCCTGGCCATCAGCACAAACGGGCAGCTGATCCATGTAGTTCAACGATACCCAGGCCTTGGATTTGGGGTAGTGCACTGGCAAAGAGGCTTTCTCTCATAGGTTATGAAATTGGGGGCTTCTGGTGCCCATCAAGGAAGGGGAGTCTGCCTGACAATGAAGCCAACATAGAGGAAGTAGAACTAAAAGTTGGAAAAAGAGATTCCTGATGGCATCTTTTGAGTGCCAGGCAGAAACACCAGTCTAGTCAGTTACTTGAGCTAGTAAATGCGTAAGCCAATGTCAAGTTTATATCACTTGCAATAGATAACATCCTGCTAATACAGTGTTGACAAAAGATATATGAATTTCCCTATTACTTAGGTGAATTAATATAAAATCACCAAGTATAGGCTGACACACAGCAGAAGTTCAGCAGATACAGCCTTCATTCTCTTCATAATTTTTCTTTGGTTGGATCAAACAATGCACACACACCACACACACACACACATACACATTATTTTTTTTCCAGATAAGAAGCCGCAATTAAACAATTTGAAACTACAACTAGCAGTTAGGTGACAAGCAATTTTATTTTGCAAAACAATCACTATACAGCAACAAATACATTTGCAAATTTGATTGAAAAACATGAACTAACTACAACCAGCCATCGAAGAAATGCCTTTCTATGGTAACAGGCTCTAGAATTATCAGAAGAAAGAAACCCCCCACAGATTTGTAACGGTGTGTTAGAACCTTGGAATCCCAGCATACAGAGTATACTTTTTGTTGATTTTTTTTCTTTTTGCTAAAGTTGAAGTGGATTTTTATGATTGACATTTTCTGAGTTTGAAAATAAGCTTTTTCCTGCAGAGGGACTTGGCCTCCACCTACGTACCCAGGCTAAAAATCCTGGGTGTGAAAAAACAAACATCAGTGTTGATTTTAGCACATCAGTCTTTGAAGGAATGCCTAGAATTTGCTTTCCCAACCCATGAATCTACTTTATCTTTGCTACTTAGGCCATGAATAGTTTATTTTCCTTTTTGTGGCATGAAAAATAGAAAAATTATAGTTGCAGCTATATCAGAATCGACCACAGATTCTTCCTTGAATAAAATACTGTGGCATTATGTCATATTTTGTCTGATTATTCCATGCCTGCTGTTTTACTATATATGTGTGTGGAGAATTGGTACATTCTTCTATTTAATGCCATTCTCTCTTCAGCCTTCTGCCGTGCCTAGCTGGTGTTACACAGGTGTCATGCTTGGAGGTAGGACTTTAGCCCATCACCCTGCTGGAATTCAGCAGGTGAATCCAGAGAGAGTTGGTTCCTAAATGAACATGGCCTTTGAAACTCATCATGAAGTTAGGTCTTTCCTGCATCATTGTAAGGTATCCAATTTTTGGTTGCAGGTGACCTAGAGAGTGAGTTCCCTGGAGCAGTTGGCCTTTTAACTCTTCAGAACTCTGGATTACTTATGTATCCTTAAACAGGTTCTCAAAGGCTAAAGCCAGAGAGAAACTGGCAAAAGTAGATCTAGAACTGAGACCATGGTGATTTCAATTCTAGATCAGCGTATGTGTGTCCCCACAAGAGTGGTGTTCAGAAAGCTTAATTTGAGTCATTATCTTGAGAGTGCAAGATGGGCTTTACCCCTTCTCCCCACAAGAAGACATTTAGCCTGTGCGCTTCTCTCTTTTACTGGTATAAATTATCAGTTCCTTTTGTTCATTTTATAAAAAAAATTGCATTTCCACACAAAGCAAGAGGATTTATTAATTATAATTTTGTTGTAATTCAAAACAGACATTTGTTTTAATACCAAATCTAATAATTTAGTGCCTTCTATAATTTTTATTTTGGACAAGTGTTTGTAAGAAACCAAATTTCATTATGTAGAGCAGGTTTACTTAGTCCTAACTTTTATTAAAAAATTTAAACAAAGGTAAAAAAAATTCTTGCTTCCTAGGTTAAAACATTTCTAACCAGCTGTTAACTTCTTTCTGGAGAACTTTAATCACTATCTAGCACTATCAAAACATGTTATCAAGTACCATAAATCTCCACACAACCATTTCTTCTCTTATTTTCTGGTGCATTTCAAAGGAAGTGGATGAATAAATTGCCCAGATTGGTCAAATCAAACTTCACAGCAGTTACCAGGCAGAAAATAGACACATTCATGGTTATACTCAGTAGCTTCTAAGTTTTTGACTTTTATATCAAATAACTAATTTATAAATGGTTTAAGACCGTTTGCCTGTGTAAAATCTCTTAGCTGAGAATGAAAGGTATGGGTTTGCTCCTAGGGTTTCTCTTGCGGCAATCGCATGTTGCCAGATCCATGGGGTCACAGTATGGCAGCTGTGTCTCTCTGTCTTTACCTGCGTTGGCTGTTTTCTGAGATGCTCCTATACTTCCTTGTTGCCTCAGTCCATGCTCATCATTTCTTCCTTTATATTCGGGAATTGATTTGGCTCAAAGAGATCAAATACCTAGCAGACAATTTGTCTGTAATCGTTCACATCTAGCCTACCAGCCCTGAGCAAGAAAAAGAACAGACAAAATACTAAAAAATGCCCAACCAGCCTGGTAGCTTTTTGCCCTATTCAGGCCATTGACTATTTCCTTGCTTATTTGTAAGTCTGAGATGAATGATTTGTGAGACAAATTAATTAATTGCCTTCCAATTTTAAGATTGTATATAAAGTCAGAACGATATCATCTACTGATAAATATATGAAGTCACACTGTGTTCCTTTAGAGAGCACAATTTTAGAGTCTTAAAAAAAACTGATTTAGATATCTGTGTCTCAAATGTTTTGTAGTGATAGCTTCACAAAATGTCATATTTTTTTCTTTTTGCTCAAGGGATCTTTAGTTGGGGTAAGAAAGCCAAGTATCGTCTATTAGAGAATTTAACAAATAGATACCATTTGGAAAAAATAAGAAAACATGTTGCAGATGACCACTGTTAGTTTCAACTTTAGCAAATGGAAAAAAAAAGAAGAAAAAGAAAAAAATCTTGTTGGGTTCATGAATAATTATAGGAAGAAAACCAAAACTCTTCTGTGACTAAAAATGAGACAAATTCATAATCTTGAACCAACAATCTGTAAACCCTTTCATGTATAACTGGACCCACCCCCACAAACTCCATGTTGGTGAAAGCAGAGAAAAATAATTTTTTCTAGCATTACGGGAGAGACTTGTATCTGGCACTAAAACAGGGTTACAGCTTTGAGTTGTGATAGAAAGCAACTTCATGCTAAAATTTTTTGTCTTTTTAATTTTTTTTTTTAAATAGGGAGAGAACCCTGCTAACATCTACTTTCACATATCTAAAATTTCAACACCAAAGGGTGCAGGAGACACAGATACTGTGAATAAAGAAGTATAATATTCAAGTATATGAGGAAGTATCACAAATGGCCACAGAGAAATATATATATATATTTATATCTATAATACTGTATCAAACAGATGAAAAGGGGGTGTGAAACTGTTAGTATGGACACAAATCTAGCCAATCACCTGACATTCTAATCAGACACAAGTCCATCCTAATGAAAAGTACATCCTTCCTAAGAGACGCACTTTTATACCACTTCCTCAACCACAGCTCAAATGCTTTGTAACTATTTTTTTAATTAGTTAAATAATTTATTGGATTGACATACTCTGATATAATTATCCAGGTCCCAAATGTTAATAACTTAATCGAATCTTTCTTCCCATTTATACAAAATAACACTTTAAAAAACTTATTTCTTACATGCTCTTCCCTTCCTGCAATCAGACTCCTTGATTTAATGTAACCTGTCATAAGTTACAATGGGCAGTTTTCATTGTCTCACTCAGAAACAGAATCGTGAAATGAGCAGCTTGGATTTTAACAAGGCCTTTCAGAATGTAGTGGATAGCCTTCAGGCACATGAAAGGTAAAAATGCAATTTTTTTTAAAAGTAATAATACTCATGCAAAACAGAGCAGAGCAAAAATAATTGTCCAATTGTACCCATGTAAAGCCAGTGTCTTCCTGTTGCAAATGGAAATCAGGTCAATTTCTGCGTATACTGTTCATTTTTAAATATAAAATTGTAACAATTACTACAGTTTGGGGATGAGATTATTTATTTTATGGTTTTCAAAGAATGAGAATAACACCTGCTCAGAGCCCACTCCTGCCAAGAGCTCATGCCTAAATAGTATTACTTCAATGCTAAATGAGAAATATTCACAAGCCCTGCTTAGCAAGTGCAGCAGTGACATCCTCAGCCAAAGTGGCAAGCTGAGGAGATTCGAGCAGGTTGATGCTTCCAGAGGAAGAGACATTGCTGAGTCGTCGGGGCGACGCCACGCTGGATCTGCCTGGGGACTGTGTGATGATCTCAGCCCCGTGGTCCACACGGGCCTTGGCATGCTCTCTGAAGTTCAACTTTTGGCTGTCAATCTGTTTAAGACAAATCGGTTCTCATTAACTCAAGCATCTTAACTAGCCCTAGCTCCTTCTCTATATCCCAGAGTTGATACTAAACTGACTTCATTTCAGCTCTGTCATTCCTTCTTTCTATTTGTCCAGATCTTCAATCTGGGATCTACTTCGATAAAAAGTTATTTCAGAAGGATTCAATGAAAGAAGACAAGATTTGCCCATGTCCTTGTTTCTTACCTTGACATTGCCGCCTCCAGGTACATGGTGAGCATTATCGAGTGAACCAACTTTAGCTTGGGCCTTTTCTTTGAAATCCAGTTTTACACTCTCGATTTTTACACGTCCACCACCTGTGAGAAGAGAAAAGGTTTTAAACACCTTGCTAAAATTATATCTTGCATTTAAGGTGACTATTTAGGTAGACAATTGCAAACTACAAATTTATTAACTCTACTGTATCTCCAACCATACATGTAAACAGAATCTTAGAATTTCTAGACCATTTCCCTATACCATCCAAGATCACAACATTCTTTTTATACCATTCTATGGATTGTTTAACACGTTAATATCTTTTTTCTTTACCCATATCTAAGCTAAGAAATCAGGAGGGATTTTCTTTCAACAGAAACTTTAAAAAATAACAAGATGAAAAATTCTATTTGCACCCTTTTAAAAACTCGAAACATTTAGTTGTTTATTTCTATACTTGATCTTAGCCAAAAGGCTGAGGAGCAATACTCTCTTATTTCTAAGGAAGAAAGTGAAATTGAAATGAAAACTCTTCTTTATTTTTGTTCATGGTACCATGTCATTTATCCAGAGAGAATGGAGCACATATGGGCAATAGCTTCATTTGTAAATTTTCAACATTGATGGCTTCACTGATGAAAGGAGTCGGGAGCTAAATTGTTTATAACTAGTTAGCTCTAAGAGCCTCCCATTTTAATTAGCATATTATGTGATAGGGAAGAGATTTAAGGAGATATCTTTCTCATATAAATGCCATAGGTCTAATTTGACACTGACCTTGATCTGATAATACCGAGATTGTTTGGGCCAGGCCATTTCCTCTACTGCTAACTAGTTTGAAACTCTACGATCGGGTAATTGTCAGGGTACATGCTCTGACCCCCACTGTGGTCTTCCCCAGCTAGCCTATATGTCTTAGGCTTTCAAACGCAGGGAGTTCTTTTATACTGGGTATTTGTTTTCTTTTAGCCTGTCCTTGACCAACCTTGAGTGTCTGCTGATGTCTTTGATCTGGAAATAAGTTAGATTAGACTTCTCATTTGCCTACCTCCACCTAAAAACATTGCTTCCACTTTCATTGGCAACTTGGTTTTCCCCACATGCAATTTCTAGAAAGCTAGTAGTGGTCAGCAATGTGACCCTCTACTATCATTGACTCTCACTTGGGATTTTGATTTGGAAAGATGCCTGGGGCTCTACTGAAAACATGGATAACATTTTCAATATTGGGATTCTTGTTGCCCATGTATCCCTGTAGGCCAAAGAGGGAGGATTGTTAAGCCTATGTAGGTCTCTTACACCTTGCGGTGTTTTTCTCCTGCAGTGCCTACATATCCATGCTAAAATCCAACTTCCTGGACAGGGACTTCTTAAAATTATATGGTGTTATTAGATTACATTTTTGGAGAAACATCCATTCATTCTTTTCCTGAAGGCTTAGGAAATACACAATATTATTTAACTCATGCTTATAAGAGATATGTAGTTATCCTTCCATTATAACACACATCATTTCACAGAGGTTTCTTCTCCTCATATTTTACCTGGTTGCATTGGTCTCACTTGTTGGTTGTGACGAGATTAGCATGATTTATAATGATTCATAAAAACATACTTATCTTGGTTAGTGGCTAGAGAACATTGGACTTTGAACTAGATGAGATCAACTTCTTTTTTTGGTATTTTTGTATTTTGGGGTAGCCTCTGATAGAAATTGCTTTCTTAAGCTTTCCTTTCTTATTATATTATGTATGCAATTGTCTATATAATCTTGTTACTTTTTTGCTGAGCTGCCTTCTGAGGGAGAAAAGATAATAATGTAATATCAAACCAAAATATATTCAAAAAAGGAAGCACAAGAAGTCTATTTCTTTTGAGGTCTCGCTAGACATTCTTATGCAACTGTTAGACAGGCCCATTTGAATTCAGAGATCTATGTCTTTGGTTTTGAAGAACTCTAGCATCTACCAGGAGCAGTAATTGAGAACGACTATAATCTTCAGCAAGCTTTATAAATGAAGTTGAGAAGAGAGGGTATTTAATTTATGCTTCTAAGTGTTGAATTATTTTCTTTATTTTCTTCTTCAATATTCCACATTTCAAAGTAACTGTGAAAAGCTTGCTCTTGTCAAGAATTGTCATGCTAACGCCTCCTTATGAATTTGGTCATTTGATTTGGTAATAATAGAAGTAAAAGCTAGATTTAGAAATAGGGGGGAGTCAATAACAACAGTCTTATATGACCAGAAAATCATACACAGAATATTTCCTTATTTATATAAGATTTTTCTGTACATTCAGATTTCAGATGAATTGACTGACTATATCCTTACTGTCTGGAATTAATCTCCAGTATTTTTCTTTTATGTTCTACACAAAGATCAGTAGTGTGGTCAAATATTTCAGTCATACTGTTGACATTGCAGTACAAAGTCAATTAAGTGCTCATGAAGATGAGCAGTATTGGACTTCATCCCTGCTGACTTGGGAATGATAGAAAAACTAATTCCAGAGCAGCAATTATAAAACTACTAACGAAGATGCCAGGCATAGAGCTTTGACTTGTCTTACCAACACCCTTTCATAAAATGAGTCCTGATTTCCAGACATTTTCAGCGTACTTATGCATTTTAAAACTTATCTTACCTGTCTTTGTTTTTCAGTCAACAAATTCTCAATAATTATTGCTCAATTTTTCTTACATGTTGCTTGCTTTTGATAACATTTGAGACAATGATTAATGGAAATACCTAGTTCTTGGCTTATATGTTAAGATACCAAGCACAATTGCTTTCCTTTTGTCTTTCTATAATTCAAAGGAAATTTATGCATTGTGTCAACATATTTAAGAACATTACAACTCTGATAGCTATCATTTACTACTTACCAATGGAAGCAGAATTTAACAAAAATATATAATACATGATGCCCAGAAAAAATGACTCATATGTGTTAGATTCAAATCTTAAAGGGGGAAAAAACCCATAGCAAGTATGAATGAAAAATCTACTTTATAGCATTTTTCCTAGGAGGTATTCTGAGAAAACAAAATGAGTCCTTTGTTAAGCAAGTTGGGGAAACACTGCATTTTGCTTATTGACCTAATAAAGAATCCAAAAAAGCCATTGACTAAATAAATGTCTTCAGCTTTGCACAGCACAATGCTTATTTTACATAATGTAGAAAAATAAGTTGCATGGAAAACCTTATTCAGTTGATGTTATCATATATAAGCATATGACCCAATGTATTTTATAGACTACATATTTGAAAAGAGCTCTGAAAAGCATGTTGAGTCCGTAAAGATAAATGCATCTTATGGACTTTTAAACGTCACCCTGTTTTATATGTGGCCTATTTGTGGTAATTGGGTTCACTTATCCCACATGAAAATGTCTTAACATTTCTAACGTCAGCTTATATTAATAAAAGCATGAGGTATCAGGATTTTGAAACATCCTTCCAATTAGGTATTTCACAACAACAACACAAAAACTTTGCTTGTCGATTTCCAGACTATGGTTAAACATTTCTCAGACTTCTAAAAATCCCTTACCTGGCCTGTGGCGGATGTTCTTCAGTGAGCCACATTTGGATGTCACATGGCTTAGGTCTATTTTCTTGGTAACAATTTGGACCTATGTGAACCACATAAGACATGCTTAAAATAGTTTTGACATGGACAAAAAAGCCAAGCCCACACATAAAACCTAGAAACACACCCAAACTCATAACATGCAACAGTATATCCAGAAACCCAGTCTGAAGTACACACACGTGCAGGAAAACATAATTTCCCATATGTTCTCCCACATGTTTGGATTGGAAAGAAGGCCCCAAGTTAAAGGAAATCCTGGAATAGAAGATTTTATTAGTAGAAAGCAGATCACGCCACAAGAGAATAGAAACACTTGCATTAATAAGGCAAGCTTCCACTCAGAGAACTAAGCCGCATTGTGTTAAGCCTTTCCATAAGCAAAGAGCTACAAAGTGAATTATTCTTTATAAAGTGATTTTTTTAGATAAAAGTGACCAATGTTGCTCACAGTTGCCACAAAACCAACATTGCTTTAAGATAAAGGAAAGCTCTAAACGTGCTTTCCTGAGCTGTTATTAAACTATCCTATCTTGGCTAGATCAAATTTTTCTTACACAGCACATTATAAAATGATAGCAACATATTTTTCTTCTTTGGGTTTTATTGAAAAATTTTCCTGTCCCCACACTGAAGCAGTCTTCTTCTCTAAGTGTGGTTCATTGCCATCTGCATCAGAGCACAAGGGAATGACTGAAGGAGACATATTATAATAAGGGATTCTTTTGTAGGGGAAAGTTGAAGACTATTGTTTAAGGTCTTGGGAGATCCTCTACTTTCCTTATTAATAATAATAATAAAAGATCTTTACTTATCCTAGTTTGTCCTTTTCCAGTGGGGTGTTTTGACCAGCAGCACCTGTGTTAGAGGCTCAGTGGATCCATTCCCTCATGCCCTCAAGGTAATTGCAAGGACTGGGCTGCTTCTGTGATAGTAGCACGGAGTGTGCACGTAACACCAATGAACTGTAACCATGTCAGTGGAAAGACCAACCCTGAAGCTTGGTTGAGCATCCTCAAAGGAGCCCAGCAAACACTGCTATGGACTTCCCATGACAGTAATAGCTTTATGTTCAGCGAAGCTACTTTGATTTTCATGTGACAGGTTCTCCTAAAGGGCACTTGCTTGTTTCTCCCCTCTTCACTGCTTGACTCCACTTCTCCCCAGTGGATGAGAAAGTAGCCATGATTATTAGACAAGATAGGATTTTAGATTTGATACCCTGTAAGTTATCTGAGTCATAAATTATCAGAACCCGAGGTTTAGGTTACAGGATCTGTAGACTAGAGAGTCAACCTAATGCATTTTTTGAAAATTATTTGTATTGGATGAAGAACCATGCTTCCTTTAGCTTGAGCTTGCCTGCCCATTTCAATTTTGCCTCAGACTTGAGAGACATGGATTCATCTTTCCCTTTCTCTCAGAAGGTATTATTTACACTAAATGAAAGAGACAGGGAAAAAATCCCATCAAGATAAAGGGTGTACTGGGACTTGAATCTTTTTCCTTTGAATTATAGATGAATCATGCTTCACCAGTTTTGCGTTACTCTAAATGATATCCCAACTTTCATGAATAATGAACCACTGAAGATTGATGTCACACACTTTGGGTACTTACATGTATATCAGTTCTTCCTCAAGGGTAAGCTAAATGGAGCTGGACAAGTGTGTGCCCAGCTGACTTTCACTGGGGAGTAGAGACAGCATGAGGCAGTCACTTCAAGACAAAAGGGCTGGCAAACAAAGATGGCAAGTGAAGTGGATTTGCCATCCTCCAGAAAACCATGGTACAGCTCATGGTTTTCTTTTCCAACTGAAAGTGAGAAATTTGCTAATGATCTACAGGGAAGGATGAGAAGCCCATCACTGAAAATGCAAGCCTGACAAGCCACCGTACCAGGGGGACAAGTGGAACAGCAGTGAGAGGCAGGAGCGTGTTGAGAAGGAGGCAGGGAAAGAGACAGGGGGCTGGCTGTGCAGGTGGCTCCACATAATCAGGACAGCTTTCTGGTAGAAGCTTCTACTTACATTTCCGCCCCCAGCAGAATGTTTGATGTTATCCTTGGAACCACATCTGGACTGAACTTTGCTAAAATCGATCTTCTTGTTTAAAATTTTAACCTAAAAGGAATTGGAGGCAACTTCACTGTGCATTTTTCTTTCAAGATGCTGGGTACAGGGACCTAAAATGGGTAGCACCAAGGAGGCTCCAGACTCCCTTCCATCTACATATTTGTTTAAGAGAAAAACACTGGATCTGAAGAGCAGTTCTATCATGTAAATATGAGCCCTGATTCTTCTACTCTCTCAAGACCCAAATGCTACTGAGCTTTTGGTATCCCAAGTGGTATCTACATGTGATCAGAAAACACATGGGAGTAACTGAAAAAACTCTAATCATTTGTGATAGGGAGGCTGCCAAGGTTGGGGGCAACAATGGGACTCAGGTCCACTCTAAAGTTTGACAGTAGTTAATACTAAACCTTGTTCAGCACAGGATCCTAAAAGACATTCCAGCCCCACTCCCACCAAACACCACAGTTCAACTGTCACAATTATTAATCTCCTTGTATACTTGACTTGAATGGCTATTGGTCTACATAGCACAAGTGAGGTTCACAAATGGTCTGGCTGAATGTTGTAGGTCACAGTGATCTTCTGAAGGCCCCTTAATGGCAACTGCTCAAGTGCCATCATTACCCAAAGCATTTTTTCCATTTTTAGAGGTAAGAAAATTAAAGCCTGTTGGTTAGATGACTTGTTCTAGGTCATATACACATGGCTTTGATTGGATCTAGTAGATTTTAGTTTATATGTTTTATTTTCTAGTCTCAGAAAGTCAACCATTCATATTGAAGGCAATAGTAAATCCAGATCTGGAGAGACTTAACTCCGGCATAAAATAATTTATAAAGTCATAACGCTTGTGACTTTTTCCATGTCTTTTGAGCCTTGCATGTTTGGGTGAACAGATAAGCAATGTGAGCATGGAAAGAAAGGTTGTTTTTGCTACTATTGTTGTGTTGGCCATTTGCTTGTTTTGTTTTCCTGCGGCTACTACTACTCTTCGTCTCTCCCTGCTTCCACAATTGCTATCCTCTATATTTTGCCAGACTATGTTACAGTCTATACTTGAAAGGATTGTGTACATTTTCAAATTCATCACCAGGCTTTCTGCATGTTATTAATATCTCTCTCGAGAACGCCCCCATTCCAAGTTTTGAGTCTGTAACTGATCATTCTTCGACCAATCAATATTCCCAGTGGCAGGCTGGCAAGAAGAATTTTATTCTCAAGGGTTTTATGTAAACAATGGAGATTTACTTGCAAAAACAGTTGACTTTTCATTTGCATAAAAGCCATATACCCTGAAGTTGAGTAACTATAGGTTAATATCATTGAAAACTATTCAGAATTATTTTATTTTAAAGAATTCTATTTATCCTTCCACTGCAATAGAGAAGAACATTATAGTTACTTTCTGGCTATTCCCTGTGTGACTCTAGTTGGATTTTATCATAACAGACTAAATGAAATGATCTGCTACTCTACTCTCTCTCCATATATGTTTAATTTTCCTTTAGAGAAATTAATATTTTTTTCTCGAAAGCATGGTTCCTTTAGGAAAGGATAGAAAGATAAAATGTAGGTTATGCCTGCTGACAAGAAGTCACCCTTGCCAGTTGGAAATATGAAACATGTAAAATGAAAGGAAATAACATTCCTACCATACGGTTTTTAGGAAAATGATTTACAAGTCAGAGGCATCATCTTGATGTCAACTTGACTTACTTGGGCAATGGGATTTTGATTTTTTAAAATCTGACATTCTTTGATGCTTCTTTCTTTATCAAAAGGCCAACATGTCAACTCAAGGTATAGCGATATGGAAGGAATTAGGATCCCAAAAGTTGGGCTTTTGTCAAGACCCTCACGCATCCCATAGGTATGGACTTCAGGTGCAACATCATTTCTTTCTTCATCCATCTGAAGTTGTCTCAGAAAGAATGCTTCTGTGAAAGGCTATTGGACAATAACACTCAACTGACTTCCCCTCAGCCTTGTAGGGGATTAAGCTTCTCCTTTGTGTTTTCATCATTTCTCCAGAGTGCTTAAGATTGAGTGCTCCTTTGTCCTTGTATTGCAAAAAACACTTTTCTGTCTCTTGCAAAAGTATTTCCCATTCTGTAACATTCGATTTAATGAAAACTATTCAGCATCTTTTAAATCCTGAGAAATTATGTACTAAAGTAAAAATCTGACGACCTCAGATATTCCTGAAGATTGAAGGCATAGATGATGTTCTTCAAAAATTCATCTGTTAAAAATCTTGCCGTCCAGATAAAATGTATTCAGGGATGCAAACATTATAGTTTATTCAGAATTTTACTCAACCCTGCTACTCAGAACAATTGTTTCTTTAAAATTCTTTATATGAAATATAAACATTAACATTTTTTCTTTAGCTTAATTTTTAAGAAATTCTGAGTAGTGTGGTGAGTGATCTAAAATCTTCTGAGATTCAAGGTTTCTCATGCCCTGGCTTGGTGTGTGAATGAACAGCATTCAAAAAAGGGGGGGCTTGATAGATCTCAACTTTGTAAACCCAAAGTAATATTTTTCCATAGTTTTAATAATTCATATTTACTAAAGCTAGCTCCAAAATATTTCGTTGCCTTACAAAAGGCATTTGAATTACATAAAACATCCTATGGCATGAGGATAGGGTGCTGATCTTAAAGAGCTTTCATTTTAAGATGATGACTTTGATACCAAAAAACAAAACAAAACAAACAAAAATCTTGTTGAGATAATATTTCATTGAATAGTTTTTCCTCCTACTGCATTGACTGATGGTATTTTAAGATTCATAGGTATTTTATTACTCCTCTTATTTAACATTTATTGTATCTCTAAGGTGATGGTAAGAAATGTCTTCATAAGAACTTAAAATTAAATAAGGGCAAGACACTAGGAGAGGACAAGAAACAAAACGAAACAAAAAGCTCCTGGGTTGTAGATACCATGCCTCATTATCTCCCACAGCCCAACCCCCACCCCCACCCCACCACCTAGTACTCAGTAGTCTTAGTAAAGGCTTAATGAAAGAATGAATACGTGAATGAGCAGAACATTTCATTTAATCTTTCTTAGTTTTATATCTTATAAATATTCCAATACCTTAATAACACCCAGTGTATTTTTGCAGTAGTAACCATCAAGAATTTCATATAATGGGAGATAATCTTGTTTCATTATAATTTACTAATACTCTTTGAATTAATACTTGAACATAAAGTTGAAAGTAAACCATCCAATTAGCATATAAAAAGCTGAAAAATGGTCATAAGATAATGCCTAAAACTTTACAAGAAAATATAAAAATGATTCCACTCTACCTTTCAAGTTTTATTCCCTCCTTCCTCCTTCTCTATTGCTCTCTATTCCCTAATTTCACTCCTCTTCTATTTCTATTTCAGAAACTCTACTCTTTTATTCAACTTCAGCTTGCCCTTTGTGGCACAGACACATGGATTCTATTAAAATACATAAATGAAAGCTTTCTGATGACCTATAATGAAAAAATACTATTACATTTTACACAGAATCATGTATTTAAGGGCTTTAAACAACTGTGTAGTATATTTAAGTGAAATGGTGTTATATACAAGAACAAGTATCATTTTCTTCCTTCTGTTGTACAAATAAGAAACCCAAGGACCAGAAAGACCAGTACTTAAGGTCACTCTATACTTTAATAGAAGAGGTGGACCAAAAATTCAGGCCTCAAATCCTGGTCCAATAGTCTTTTAGTCAAAATTCACTGTGGTCTAAATATAGGAAATATGTTTGGGTAATAGTTGTTATGGCAAAAAGAATTCACAAATAGCACTGGAAAGGGTGCATCTCTCCATTAATACGGCATACAACATTCATTCAGCTTTCATGGATAAGTATTTATTGAGCATCTACAACACCTGGGACCCTGAGGACAAGATGGACCTTGTCCCTGATTCCACGGAGCTTATGGTCTAGTAGTTGAGATATGACTGACATTAAATTATACAATGGAAAGTTTAATGACAAATGGGGTGAGAGGGCTGGCTACAGAATAGAGAGTAGAACATGTGGAGCAAAGAACAGACACAGGGAGACAAGTTAGCTGACTATGGCAGTGATATCAACAAGAGATAATGTGTCTTATACTATGGCAGTACAGAAGAGACTGAGAGATACGGGCAGATGTGAGAGCTATTCAGAACACTTAAAGATAGCCAGGATATGTGATGAGAGAAAGGGAGATGAAAGACAAGTCAAGAGTTTTGGTTTGGTGATATTCAAATCCTGTTATTTGAATAGCTGTAGTAATGCTAAAATAATAATGTAGTGCGAACTTTCTACACAAAGCTCTATGTGGCATCAGTCACACTGACATCATTGCTATTCCTAGAGCTTGCGGGGCCCACGTCTACCTCAGGGCCTTTGCATGTATAGTTTCCTCTGCCTGAAGTGCTTATTCCCCAGTTATTCAATATGGCTTACTCCTTTACTTCTTTGGAGTAAGGAAGGATTTTCTATTCAAATATCACTTCTCAGGCCTTTCTTAGCTACCTTATCAGAAATGCAATTTTCTTTCAACATATTCTAAATCTCCTCCTTCTCTTAGTTTTCCTCCTTTATACTCAGAGCATTTCAACATATTTTTTATATCACTTTATTTTTGTGCTTGGCATTCAACCTAGAATGTAAATTCCATGAAGGCAAGAATTTCAGAAATGTTTGTCTATTTTGCTCGTTGTTATATTCCCAATACCAACCACACAGAATGGTATAGTGCTCAACAAATATCTGTTGAATAAATGATTGAGTAAATGAATAAAAAACTTTGAGTTTCTGGAATTATTAAAGATATAGACAATTCTTGATTATTTTTAACATGCCAAGGCTAATACTAGAATTAATATCTTATACTATATCCTTTAAATTATTTATAGAAATTAAAAAATCAATTAACTAGAGTCTGTTTTAAAACCTTAACTTTTAGAATTTTTTAAATTTCCTGTCAGTTGCAGGAAAAACATATGATAAAAATGCAATATGACATTGCATTATTTGACACAGTATTATTAGCAAAATATGTTTTAAATAGTGTATCATATATCATATTATTTGCATTAAATTATTTTGTGAAAAATATTATAAAAGTTCAGAACTTCTACATTTCAACCCTGATGTGTTGGTGTAGAAGGCATTGTTAAATAAAATTAGTATTTTCATATTATGTAACAGAAGTTGAAGCAAACAAGAAATATTAAGGTATAAAAAATTACATGCTCTGCAGATAAGTGAATATTACTTTTTTTCTTAAAATTTTTTTGACAAGTTATTATTTATTTATTTTTTGGCTGGGGCTAGGTTTGAACCTGCCACCTCCGACATATGGAGCTGGTGCCCTACTCCTTTGAGCCACAGGCACCGCCCAAGACTAATTTTTTTTTTTTAATACAAGTTACAGACTCTGACTTTATAGCTTAACCATTAAAAGATGATATTAAAAAAAAGATGATATTAAAAGTTCTACATGGAAAGTGTGGGTAATATGAAATTTGTTTACTATTCTGTGAAAATGTGAAGGGTGGGCCAGAAAGAAATGACTATCTTTGACCTCCAATGACCTTTAATTCAATGGATCTGTATGGAACTGATCGACAGAAGCTAGATGGCTTTATTTCTAGATTATGATGACGTGCTCCTAGTCTAATGGATTTATCCAAATACTTTTTTTTTTTAAAAAGATGCTAGGGCAACACTGTCAGGGAAAGTAATACAGTGACAAGTTCTATAAGCTTCTTTATCTAAAGCATGAGTTCTCCCTTTAAACAGGAATGAATTGTTTGAAGATGCCACCATCTTTAGCCTCTCTGACCTGAAAACGCCTGACATGAATGAAGCAAAACCACATAATTCACAAGACAGTCAATAAAATCCACAGAGATCATGATCTGAGTAACCTCTCTATCCAAGAAGTAAATGAAAACAACCTTTGTGGAACCATTTCATTAGTAACTCTCCACTATTACAAGAGCATTTAACTTGGGCTTTTCAAACTGATTCAGAAGGTCAAAGGAGAAAAAATGAGAAATCTATCAAAACATGTAGTAGTATTCCATGTACATCAGATTACCTGCAAAAAAATCCTGATTCATAGATAGAAAAGGCAAAAATCACCATTCAATAAGTTATTGCTTACATTTTTTATGCTACATATTTAGAGAAATTGTTTATTTTCTTGTCTCTGTTTAATTCAAGCAGCCATGTTCTTATAGAACTAACATTATTTATTCCAAAACTTAGATTTAATGTAGATTGGAGAACTAACTACATAGGGTAGCTTCTACTTAAAACATGTAATAAAGTTTTACCTATCCCACAGGTTAAACAAACCAAGATCATTATCTATAGTGAATCTGAGATTGCATATATTCTTTCTAGTAGAATGAATTTGTGTTTTCGCTGGAAAGATTCACTTGCTTTCTGTAAAGCTACTCATATCTTCACCTATTGTCTGTGTTCCATTAGGCATTGATTTGCCTTGCTGAACTGAACTGCTGAGCTGAGCCTGACAACAGAAAACTGGACTTTTAACAGAAGGCATAATAGCTAGAAGCACAAAAACCATATGTGCAGAAGAGCAGTAAATGTTCAAAGGGGGCAAAAAATAAAGGTCTCCAACAAGGGGAGTTATTTAGGTTCCAAAACACGTAAGTAAACAACAACAAACAAGATTTCAAAATTAATTTTTTTTTAAATTTTGAGATAGGGTCTCATTCCATTGCCCTGGGTAGAGTGCTATGGAATCATCACTTCACAGCAACCTCAAACTCTTGGGCTAATGTGATCCTCATGCCTAAGCCTCCCGAGCAGCTGGGACTACAGGTGTACACCACCACGCTCAGCTAGTTTTTCTACCTTTGATAGAGAGAGAGTCTCACACTTGCTCAGGCTGGTCTAGAACTCCTGACCTCAAGCAATCTACTCACCTTGGCCTCCTAGAGTGCTATGATTATAAGCGTAAGCCATCGGGCTGGACCTTAAAATTAAATCATTTATATACAACCTAACCACTTCAAATTTTATCACAATAGAGCCTGTGCCAATGATCCAAATTAACATTATATCTTCAAATTTACTTCTCTCTTCACCAATTAAGAACTGTATGACTATTTTGCTCTCTGTACTTAGGGATCACATATCACTATTGCAAAATCTAACGGTGATCCTGGGTTGGCCACTACCCATTCAAATATCCTAGGCAATCAATTTACAATTGGGTTAGTCAATTCAATTTTCTTTAACTGTGTGCATTTATAGGCACTGAATCGGATAATAAAGGACTTTAACATATCATTTTCAGAATTTATAAGATGCCCTAACAGAAAATTTTTTCCCATCATTCCATAAAGTGGGAATTCTAATAATACAGTCAAAACCTCTCCTCCCTGTATCTGATCCTACTCTATAATGAAGCTTTCTTAAGGGGACACTGCTTAAGTGCTGAGTGATATATTTTTCCTGCAAAGACAGTTCAATTGCAATACATACCAATTTTCCAATTCATTTTACCCTCCAATTTCAGTGCATTTATGCCATCTACCACAAAATGGAAGGCAAATTTCCTCCATCTGTTTCTTATCTTGGTGAGGAAACATCTCCTTCTAGTGCAAAAAAGTTACTTCATAACTCCACTGTTAGGGACTTTTTCCAAGTCATCTGATGCTGAGATAGAATAATTTTGCAACAAGTTAACACTTGCCTGATGAAAAAATAGATTTTCTTCAAAAGATACTGTGATTTTACGGCTATTTTTGTTCTTTCTGTAATTTTTGTGTCACATGTCTTTACTAGTCCTTAACTATCATAATCTCTAGGGAAGGTTTAGTTCAGCTTAAAAGAATAAGACACTTTTATACCAATTTTATGAATTGCCAAATGTAGTAAAAGTCAATTGAAATCAGGCATAAAAATATAACTAGATATGATAAAGACAGAGAAAGAAAATAGATATCTTCACATTTATGGTTTGATCTCATCTAGAGATTCCTACAAAGCTGAGGCTAAAACCACTCTTTTTGCTTCTCTACCTTAATGAGGCTCCTGAAGAAAATCACGTATTGTTAAATTTTGATGTCAAATTGTAACAACTTTTCCCTTATTACATTTTCTTTTTAGTTTTAATAAAAAATCTTGGATATAACTTCTATTTCCTTGTGATTCTAATAAACAGATTCTTTTAAGTATTAATATTTTCGAGAATATAATCAAGTAAACCCACATTTAGTTAAGGAGGATAATAGGACATGGGGACTTATAAAAACAATTGATTTTAAATAGATAAGCTAGTTACTCTGTCTCAAGGAGTTCTCATCACAAACTAAAATGAAAAAGTTTTCAATTGCTACTAACTTAATTTTATTCAACTTACAGTTTTAAATTATATGCACTTATGCTTTAATATAAATATAAAAACAATGCAACAGTTGGGTATTTTCAAAAGACCCCAAATAACTGCAAGAATAGTTTGAGTCTTGTGGAATTTAGTTTAAGCTGAAATTTGGTAGAATTTTGATTTCTTTTTTTTTCTCATCTGCTTAAAAACATTTCATTCATGAAGTTAAAAAAAAAAGTTTCTCAAAGCTCATGTCTTTTATAACATCTTTCTATAAAAACATCTCAGGCAGGGTGGTGCCTGTGGCTCAAGGTATAGGGCACCGACCCCATATGCTGAGGGTGGCGGGTTCAAACCCAGTCTAAGCCAAAAAAACTGCAAAAAAAAAAATAGAGCGTAAGACAAAAATTGTTATTACAAAAACATCTCAGGCTATATTATCATGGGACATTATAGTAGTTGTTTTGAAAAGGGCACATCCATCTCTCCTCTCCTGCCCCACTGGTTATGTTTTTTAATTCTTTGGGCTTTCTTGACTGGAATCCTGAGGTAGCAGAGAAGTTTGTTGCTGAAGGAAGGAGCAACACTGATTTTTGTTTGAACGGTGAGTAGGAGTGCTTTGCAGGTTCACATTTTGGCAAGATCTTTATTCTAAACCTGCCTGAAAATAGATTTTCTTTGGCACAAAAGAGGAATACCACAATTCAGTGGTTGAAACTATGAGAAAAGGAGAGTGGCAGGAAAAATGTTGAGGTTACAGAGAAAAGGCTTTTGTGGAACACTGAAAGGGCATTACACGTTTGCTCAGGTAAAAAGTTATCACCTTCATCCTTCTTTCTTTCAAGAATGGATGTATTCTTTTATTTCTTCAATGACAGGAGTTTTGAACTATTGTATATGTGGTTCAATATTATAAGGAAAATGCTAAATAATACTTGTATAATTTCCTTCCAGCCTCATTGCTTTGTCTAAAGATATAGCGTATAAGCAAGGTTCAGGTTAAAATAGAGCTCAAGGACCCCTGCTTGGAAAAGACACGAATGTTTGCCCAGGAATTGAAGTTATAAGTTAATAAATGCAATCAGGTGATGAGTACATTAAGCACTCAGACTTTACCACTAAAAATCATCCATGCAAATAAAAACTGCTTGTACCTCTTAACCTATTGAAATAAAAAAATTTCATAAGTTTTACTAACAACTCTATTCAATACAAAGTAAAAGTTTGAATGCTACAATTCTATTCATCAGAACCTATAGAATGTCTATTACCAATAAGAATACCCGCCCTTTAGAATGTTTGGTCAATAGTTGCCAAAAGAGAAACTTGGTGAACCATTTTCATATTTTGGAGTGAACATGAAAAAATAGTACAAAACGTCATAGGAATTCCTTGGGAAGGAGATGAAATCATAATCACTAAAAGACAGCCAAATGAGATAATGGTCAGAATATAAAATAGAAAAATCAAATTTATATCAGAAATGTAAGTTTAAAATCCACAAAGCATTAGAGATACAGCCAAAAAACATCTATTAGTCAATCAACTAAAGGTTCCTCCTCTATGGTTAAATCAAATATTTTTCTTTTTTCTTTTTTTTTTTTTTTAATATTTTTCTAATGATAACCACAGGGAATGGCCATATAATGCCATTTTCATCATATTCTAATAGGCTAGCTTCCAATAGGTCCCAATTCTTAGCAATAAATTGAGAACAGTAACTCTTTAACACCCTTACCTCCTTTTTAAGAACCAATAGCTTATAACATGAGGAAAGCAACATTAATGAGACTTTATTTCTGGCAGCAAATATGTGTTCATGTGATTCTTACCTGCCCCCCCTTTGGCTGGTATTTGATGTTGTCTGTCGATCCGATTTTGGATTTGACATTCTTCAGATCTGGCAGTGGCTGGTTAATGAGCCGGAGCTGCTTGGGAGTAGCAGGAGATTTGGGAGGAGTGCGTATGATGGCGACTTTCTTCTCAGTGGGCACCAAGATGGCAGATTTGGGGGTTCCTGGCGTGTGAGGGGTCCTGGGATAGCTAGGGGTTCCAGGAGTGCCTGGTGTGCGTGAAGAATAACTTGGCGGGGTGCCAGGAGTGATGGCCGTGGATCCAGGGGTCGTGGGCGTCGAGGTGCCACTTTTTCCTGCTCTGCGAATTGGCTCTGACCCTATATTAACAAACATGGTCAAAATCAAACCGTAGCATCCGAAGGTTTTCCTCACAATATCCTTCTTCCCATAGATGGTTGGAACTCATATTATGTTTAATTTCTAAAGCATTTAGAAATATTTACAAATTCTCACGGTAATGCTAAAAAGGCCAGAGTCTCTTTTCTTTAGGCTTATAACCTAAAGACATCCTTTTGAACATGTATTGTCATCAATACAAAAATATAACCTGATTTATTCCCTTTAATTCTCATTATTTGTGTGACCATTAAGGCACACGGATCTGCCTTTTAGTTGGAAAAAAGAGTCTGCACTTGACATTGTAGATGGACTCTTATTTAATGAAGATTTCTTAAATGATATCTAGATCATTCATACTGCTGTGTAGTAAATTCATTCTGAGATCCAGGTAAATATACAATATAGAACCATTGTTTGGATCACATGGTTTTGGTCGCGTAGAAAGGTATATATGGAATCATCATGTTTCAATATTACTCCCTCAGCTTATTATTTAGGAAAAATGTGAGGTGCACGTGAGTTTATTAAAAGCTGCCAGACATTATTCTATCATGTATTCCCCTTATAGGGAAACTTATATCAATGCTTTAAAAGAAAGTCTAGTTCTTTCTTTAGAATATTGGAATGTTCTAACAATATAAAATTCCTTGGGAATGTCGTGCCTGATGGTGCTTTCATCACTAGTGTGGCAGGCTGAAGTTAAATTCCTAATCCTGCATCCTTAATTCTTCAGCATTTTCTAGGATGTATTTATTTGCCTCAAGTTAAGCTCAACCTCATTTGATTATTTTAGCCTCTATTTATCTATATGATGTTTCTCTCATAATGTCTTTTTGAATGTTCTTGAATGCCATGTCAAAGACTTCTCTGAAAGAATTATAAAAATAAGAAAGCAACATAGATTTCCAAGCACTCTGTAAATACCAAACAATTGCTAACCAACCAAAGATGCACAACACAGAAGTTAGGGGCAGCGCTGATTGTTCCCAATTCAGAATTGAGAACCTTGAGGCTCGTTTACAGAGATGCTGCTGAATTCTAAGCCAGAGAATAAACTTCTGAGAATTTACCTTTTTTAAAGCACTCACATGTCATCTATGACTTATATTTTGTAGGAAAGGCATACTTTTTGTTTTTTACTGTTGAATATGTATACTTTGTAAAATCAATGGATCTTCTGAAATTAAGTAGAGAATAAATGAGCATATAATTCAATTTTAAAACATCAAGTGAAAAGAATCTTAGAGGTCACCTAATGCAATTGATCATCAGTACAGGAAGTTCTTTTTGAGAAGGGAACATTGAGTCTTTGCTTAACTGTTTACGAGACTTTCCATAATTGTGACTAGAGACACTGTCCATCTACCCATCAGTTTAAGTTCATCTCCTGGAGAAACAGAACAGCTTCAGTGGTTCTTTCCAGTAATAGTTTTCATGTATTGAGTAAAGGTCTCCTGTTTCATTTTGGTCTTTAAACATAATAAGGTCATAGTTAGACTTTTCAACTGATATATGAAATGAGATATAAGAAGACTAAAGTGGTAAATTAGTGTGGATTCTGTGATTCTTATTGCTTTCCACAAAAACGACATTTCAAGACCAGCACGATCCAACCACAGCCATGGCTTGGCTTTTTGTAGCTTCCTTACCCCGACTTTATGAGCTAAATTTTTTTTTATTAAATCATAGCTGTGCACATTAATGCAGTCATGGGGTACAGTGTGCTGGTTTTATATACAACTTGAAATATTTTCATCAAACTGGTTAACATAGCCTTCATGGCATTTTCTTAGTTATTGTGTTAAGACATTTATATTCTACATTGAGAAAGTTTCACATGTACCCTTGTAAGATGCACCGTAGATGCGGTCCCACCAACCACCCTCCCTCCACCCATCCTCCCCCCTCCCCTCCCCTCCCTTTCCCCATCCCTGTATTCTTGGGCTATAATTGGTTTCATAGTAGGGCTTAGTACATTGGATATATAAGCTAAATTTTTAAAGTAGGCTTGAGTCTGTCACTATGTTCTTCTGAAAACTTTCTCCAGAAACCTTATTTCTTTCTCCAATCTTTTTTTTTCCCTACGATTTTATCAGTTATAAATAGCTTAGACAGTACGGGAGAGGAATATTCTCCGTAGTATTTTCCATTGTACCTAGTCCTGGCGACTTTCACAGAGGCTGAACACAGCAGTGCTCATATGTTTTTTAATGGAACATATTTGATTTAAAATTCATCAAAGTGTGCTGAGGTGTTTTCATTCTATGGAGACTGATCTGAAGTAATATTCTGGATATAGATAACTATTTTATTAGAATAATTTTTTTTTTTAAAAAAGAATAATTTCTTGTAGAAAATGGCTTTAAGCTTCATTAAAGTAAAGGGATAAAGTTTTGTTTCACATGTGGATAAAGGATAAACTACACGTATGAAGGCCTTTCCCACAGCTGCTGTTCAATATACATCATCACTTTTTATTATAATAAATATGCTCTAGACATCAAAATGGTAAGTTTGAGTGTTCCCTATTTGTTCTGAAATTAAAGAGGTTATCTATAAGATATCAAAACAATTTTTAAGGCATTTTATTAAACTGTGCTCGTAGTTATGTTGTCAGCTCCTCAGTGACAATGCCTGTCCCTCCGGGGCCATGTGAGCTTCCCGCATGCCACTGTAACCTCTGAGTCCTTTCAATGGCTGCACGGAATGTTAGAATATTCCTGTGTGCAGTTAAGGAGCAGGCAGGTGAATGAAAGTAGGCAAGTTGCTTGTTCTTTCAATTGCCTTTTAGCTTTTGGTATGCG
Source organism: Galagoides demidoff (assembly GCA_963574575.1). Classification (NCBI taxonomy): domain Eukaryota; kingdom Metazoa; phylum Chordata; class Mammalia; order Primates; family Galagidae; genus Galagoides; species Galagoides demidoff. The sequence goes on along the minus strand of CAUYQV010194715.1, from coordinate 2,774 downwards.
GAGATAAAATAAATCCTATGTCCTTAAATTATCAGAGTATCAGTTAAGCCCATTAGCAAATAATGCGTTGCATACGCCTGGGAACACAAGAAAATTTAAAAAGTCAAAATAAAATAGCTGCAGTAGCTCTGAAAAAGCCGCTTGTAAGCAGATACATTTTAAAAGGCAGATGAACACAGTGGCCTGAATAAGTGGATTTATGGAGAACATGCCATTTTGTTTCCATAACAACAAACACAAGTGTAATGTAGGGTGATCCTTTCTGGAGCACTTGGGGTCTTTGTCATGCCCAGTTCCAATTCCAGGTATTCAGAGTTAAAGTCTCTTCCCTGGAGATTCCTAAGTGCTAACTGCTCTCCCAGCAAATTCCTTTGATTATTTTAGTGATGGTTAAAAAATAGTTTAGGTGATTTCAGAGGGTTCCTAGCACATATTTCAAAGGACATTAACAGTATTGGTCGCAATTTGAAATTCCAATAGACTTTCATTGTAGGCAAAAACACTTTGGGCATCACGCAACAAAGTCACAATTCATTATTGAGTATCTGAATAAATATTACTAAATAAAATATAAGTGGTGAAATCAACTATAATGTGACAGTGGTAGCAATTTCTACCATTTTATAACAGTTTTTTGAATGACAGAGATTGCTATTCTCCAAGTGATTCTCTGGACCAGTTCTCTTGCAGTCTTTTTCCCAATTAAATGTAGAAAAGACAGTAAAAGGACAGGGTGCGAAGTCATCAGTGGGCTGAAAACCATTTCCAAAACCAAATCCCTCACTAGCTATGTGGCATTCAGCAAGTTATCTTCTCTAAAAGGTCAGTTTTCTTACTAATAGATTGAACTGAGGTTGTTAATACTAATCAGTAGCACTGCTAATCAAATTTAGTGAAAAATGTGTCTTAGACGTTAGCACCTATACGTACTCAATAAATGGTAGCTACTTTTGTTGAACATGTATAGAAAAATACTTATGAAAAGAATTTGGATCCACACTTTACTAGACAGTCATTGCAGCAATGGACATAAAGTGTGTGACGACTGGAGTGTTACATAAACTGTAATAATCACTGGTCTGTTCAATAACAGACCATCAGTGAAAGAAATGAGGTCATCGCATAGAGCATGCTATTGGAATGCAAATTCTTAATTGAGCAGGATCATAGGTTTTGACTGTTGACCTGGCTTATACAGACGCTTAAATAGATATATATCTTAAAAAATATCTGACTATTGATTTTCTCTGTAGTCTGGATTTTCTGATTCTTAGGACAAATATAACCTGTTCTTCATGCATATTTTATTTAAAAATTAAGTCTATAAATATGTATCATATATAGATAGTACATAAATAGCTCGATTGCACTTGAAGGATTCTTAAAAAATAATCGTTAAAAAGAAAACCAAACCAAAATAAACCTACTAGTGGTCCTCCGTGCTGAGGAGGAGATGGAACTGTTGAGAGAGAAGGAATTCTCATCTCTGTCTCCTGATACGCCTCGGCGAGGAGGAAGAATGGACGAGGGTCTCGGGAGAGAAGAGCGTTTCTCTGGGCTCTTGGTTACTCCATCCTGGTTGGGGAAAACAAAAGAACTTTGAGTTCTTGTGAATCTTTATTATAATTACATGAAATGATTACATTGCTCGAGCTCAGTGGTTCTCAATCTTCCTAATGCCGCGACCCTTTAGTACAGTTCCTCATGTTGTGCCCCAGCCATAAAATTATTTTCGTTGCTATAGCAAGGATGAGGTATTTGGAAACAATAATTTTATGGTTGGGGGTCACCATAACATGAGGAGCTGTATTAAAGGGTCGTGGCATTAGGAAGGTTGAGAACCACTGCTCTAGCTATTTTTCCTCCTGTGCTAATAGATGAATTTCTTTTAATACACATTACCGAATTTCATACACAGAAAAGCATTTATAGTTTAAGAGTTGGAGTTCATATCAGCCTGGAGATTTTTTATAAATATGTTATTTTAGAATGAGTCATCCTGATAATTTATTGTAAAGTTCAAGTTCTAAATGATAATATGAGTAAAGTGAATTTACTCAAGCAAAATCTCCAGCAAATTACTAATTTGACTGAGAAATCTTCACTAGCAGGAAAATTTACTACTCAGAAAAGACTGATAATAGCTCAATGCACGCATAATATTCTTAACAATGAACACCTTCTATATATTGTGCACTTATGTGACAGGGACTTTATCCACTTTATACCCAGTATAATTTCATTCTCACCACAAAATATTATGCAAATATTCAAACTGAGGAACAGGCTTAATGAGCTTATGTAGTTTTTTTCAATATCACTGAGTTTATAGATGGCAGAGGTAGTTTTAAACCATGATGTGTCTAATGTTGAGTCTAAATTGCTTTTATATAGTATTGTACAGAATATAATCTTTTATTACACTGTAAAATATTAAATATATCATATGTAACAGAATATATTTTGTTCTGTTTATATTTGATATTTTACAAGATAGTCAAATAATAAGTTAATAATGGTTAGTATATCTAGAAAAAGACATCTTCTTTTTTAACTAGGCAGACTATTTATCAAAGCTTTTCATTTGTATTTCTTTTTTTTTTTTTTTTTTTTTTTTTGTGACGGATCCTCAAGCTATCCCCCTGGGTAGAGTGCCATGACATCCTAGCTCTTAGCAACCTCCAACTCCTGGGCTCAAGCGAGTCTCCTGCCTCTGCCTCCCAAGTAGCTGGGACCACAGGCGCCCGCCACAACGCCTGGCCATTTTTTTTTTT
>CAUYQV010194711.1:0-42287 GCA_963574575.1 Galagoides demidoff | reverse complement strand
AAAGCAGAAGACAAAATGGAATGCCCAGCATGATTTGTGCTATAGAAAAATGTACCTAGAGGGGGGAGGGTGGGTGGAGGAAGGGTGATTGGTGGGATCACGCCTATGGTTCATCCTATAAGGGTACATGCGAATCTCTCTCAATGTAGACTATAAATGTCTTAACACAATAACTAAGAAAAAGACATGAAGGCTATGGTAACCAGTTGGATGAAAGTACTTCAAATTGTATTCAGAAACAGTACACCGTACCCCATGATAGTATTAATGTACACTGTTATGATTTAATAATAAAAAAAAAAAGACTCTGGTTTCAGGGGGAACTCTGAACCATGAGGTAAGCCTTACTCAGTGGTATAAAGAGAACCACTGGCCATGACCTTCACCTCTTTGCCTGCTTGCCCTGGACAAGGCCAGTGGAAGCCCACTCTTCCTCTATGGCAAAATTATCCTATACTGTAAACTTTCTTACTCTGTAAGCCAGTCTTTTTCTTCCTTGGTAATCTTTTTTTCATGCTTGCCTTACTGTGGGTGCCTCATCGTTTTTCGGTCAAGAGGGCTTCAAGAGCCAAGGACCCAGGCACCTGCCTGAAACCCCAACATTTTAGGACCCAGGCAGCTGCCTTGAAACCCAACACCTATATACTTTGACACTTTTGGTGTATTATTACTCTAATAATTTGAGTAACTCCATTTTTCCATAGGATCTATCTTGGGTATAAAGTTCCAAAATACCATCACTACCTCTTGGTACAAAATTATAGACTAAATAATCTGTAGCAGTACTGACGTTATCTTAATCTCATTTGGAAATACAATTTGCTTATATATTTAATTTGAAAATAAAATAAAAATATAAAAATTTAAATAGTGGAAGTTTATATTGAAAGTAGGTCTCCTTACAACAATTAAAAGCTCCAGGGAACCCTTTTTCAATGTGTAAACATCCACTAGGAGGATTGCATGGCAATTTTCAAAAAGAAATAATTTATATCAAAATTAACAGGATGGGCAATTTTCACAATAAATATGAATTTAGAGAAATGTTATCAATAAATAAGTACATGTGGTACTTAGGTATCTCTTGCTAAGAGCCTCAGCGTTGGAGTGGAAAATTGAGAACACCTGCTACATCCACACAGGTTTATAGACCACTGTCCCAAGATGACTTAACTATTGTTCTGGGAAATTCTTGCCCTGGAAGATAATGATACAGAGTTCCCCTGTTCAGAGCTGGGGACAGAGCTGTTCAGCCTCTTCCCCCCACTTTCTAGGCCCTGGGTGAGCTCAGAAATAAGTCTCCATCAGATCTCCATCTCTAGGCACACAGGCCCTTTCCAGACCACATTCTCTGGGCTCCAGCAAGGTCATGAAAAAAAGCAGCTGATCCTGCTGGCGTGGGGAGCACACACCTTGCTGCTTCTCCTGGGTCAAAGACTGCAAGGACCACGATCTTCTCCAATGTGTCTTTCAGTGCAAAACTCCCAAAGTAATCAACTATGGTTTAATAAATATATTATTTTTTCCAAAAAAAAAAAAAAAAACCCACTACACACACTCACTTCAAAATACTCCCCTCAGAAGCTACATACCTCCTCCAGTGCCCAGCCCACCCTTCAGAGCAAGTTTGGAACTCTTTTCAGCAATCATTGTACGAGGTTGGACAAGTTCATAAACTTGCCATGTGCTTACCTTGGCGGCACTGTACAAACAACTTGGTAAAGTTTCATAACTGTGGTATGTCATTGTCTCACATCTGTGTTTGTGTCAATGTACAGTGGTGTCCTGCTGAGTGGCAGAGTTCATTGTTGTGTGCTTTTATGTGCCATATATTGACAGCTCTATGGTCATTCCAGAAAAAGAGTTCCAAAATGCCTTGGAAGGGTGCATTAGGTGCTGGTATCTGTGCACATCTTCCCAAGGGGGGTATATTGAAGGTGATTATATATAGCACTTTTTCTAAGATGAGTTTTCAAACTTAAATGTCAGACCTCGTATTTACACAGATGTGTACTTTGAAGGTGACTGGAGTGATATTCAGCAATGAGGTACGTAGCAGTTTGCCTGCATGAGTTCATAAACTTAATTGTCTACTCTCATACCAGGAAAATAACTCACCTGAACAAACGTTTTTCTGTTTTCTAAAGCAAGTTTAATTCCCAAGGCATACTTGAGGATTTTCACCTGGCTGTGCCCATTGATCCTAAATGAACTTTCCCCAATCCTAATTTTAAAGTGGAAGAGAGTTTCTTGCCAGTGAGACTGTGGCAGTGATACCAGCCCCCCCAGCTGGCCACTGTATCCTAGAAAAATGAGAACACGGAGTTCAATGAGGCACTTTGGAAAATCATGAAACACATCTTCATTTTTGTCATCTTAAAAATGGGAATAATTATTATACTTGTGTCCATGTTTTTATGAGAACTAACTGAGATAATATATTTACATGCTTAGAAAGTACTAGCCATCTAGTAGTTTTCAATAAAAGTTAGTATTTAATTAGTGAATTTTGGGTACCTAGCAAGGCACTAAAAATACCCCATATATCTTTCAGGCTTAAAATTCTGTATTTGTTCCAGTATTTTTCTGGTGACAATTTTTAGTCACAACGCATTTCCGATTGCAGGAGCTTGACAAAGTATTTTCTCTGTCAGCATAGTCTGTGTTATTGTAGGGGACCGATCATGATACCTCTCCGATTCTAAGTGCACTTTTTAAGAACTGACTTACCATGGAAGAATGAAAGTCATAAACTCTATCTTCTTCCAGACAGAATTGTGTAATAGGAGGGGAAAGTGAATAGTAATAGTACCCCCTGCAAACAAGAAAAGGACCATTAATAGAGCATGAAATTAAGACAATTTTTTTTTTTAAGCATAGGAATTGAAGAAAATCTCCAGAGAAGTAGACTGGGAAGGGCATAGTTTAAAATATTAGAATAGGACAACTGCAGGGTTAAGAATAATTTTAGAGGGGTGATGCCTGTGACTCAAAGGAGTAGGGCACTGACCCCATATACCAGAGGGGGCGGGTACAAACCCCCCCCCACCCAAAAAAAAAAAAAAAAAAAAAAGAATAATTTTAGATGTGTGGTGCAAGCCCAGGTCAACTGATACACAGCGTAGAAAGATCCCTGGGAAATTGTCCGATGTTATTTCTGGCAAACCATTCAGAGAAGCTGGGTTTCCTCTAGTCTCTGGGTATCAGTCAGCCCTAGGATTCCTCCACAAGATCATCAGCCTGAGAATCAAGGCTCTGAACCAGGTATTGAGACAACCAGGTTGTACAGGAACAGTCCATTTATACTTCCAAACTTGAACTGAGAGGGTTGGTTCTATACTCAATATCTTAGCCTTCATATTAAGTTGAGAAAAAATAAAGTGGAGAAGAAAAGCCAAAAATATTCACAGCTAATAGAAGATATTTTTTGAAATGAAAGAAAACTAAGTGAATTAGAATTAGAAGTCCGTTAGGTTTGGTAGAGATAGTATTTTAAAAAGAAAATCTACTGTGCTTTACATGCTACCAATAGGTAGCACAAAAATGATATTTATAAAATAAACTATTTTTTTTGACACGAACTGGCTTTTAATAAAAATTTCACCTGATAAGCAAAGTGGTTGTCAAAACTAACAAAATCCATCACTATCCATCTCTAGTGTTTTGGAAAAGAGAAATTACAAAATCTTACAGCTATTAAACCAGTAAGAAAAGGATTAGATATCCTTTATCCTTTTGAGTATAATGAAAGATGAGTAGGACCCTTGTGGAGAGATTACACAATGCCATTATAACATAAGAGTTAGAAAATTAACAAGTATGTATAGAAATATTTGTATTTAAGAAGATAATATTTCATAATATTTCATAATTCTCCAAATGTAGCCATAAACTTACTCCATTCCAATTAAAACCCTGAGGCTACTTAGGTTTTCACAAAAATGAACAATTTTATACCAAAACTTTTAAAAACACAAAGGCTGAAAATAACAAAGACAAAATTTATAAAAAAAAAATTAACTCTGCAGGAAAATTATCCTGCCAGATACCAAGGCTTCTAATAAAGTTATATTAATGCAGAAAATATGGCATTGGTATAGGTCTATACACATACATTGATGGAAAAAGGCCAAATCTAAAGAAAATGTATGGACAGAGTTGTAAGAGCAAATTAGTGAGTGATTAAATGTTAAGTATTTGAAAGTGTTTGAATTGGTTACTTATGGAGAAAAACATAAAGCCAAATCATTTTGTAACATTCACAGAAATATGTCTTGAAGAAAGTAATGCAATTATCTAAATGTCATTAGAGACTTTGCTTCCAGCCACTGTCTTGCACATTTCTGCCATCTGGGCCAATAGAAGTAGAATTGTGAGTGGCCTGGGAGCGGGAATGGGAATCTCAATTACTTATTGCTCCTAATATGGATTAGTAACAGAGTGTAGAATAAAGGGTGAAATGTTTGCAAGCTTACTCCTTTAGGGTTTTTCTATTTTCTCTTTTTCTGACACACGGTGTTTAGTTTATCTTGGAATTTGAAGTCTTTGGGCCCTTATGCTAAAATTATTTCTCAGTAAACTAACGTGATTAGATTTTTATCTTTAGATTTCTTCACTTCTCACTCACATTTTATCCCAACATACCCAACTGAAACCAAAACAAATTTGCCCTGCAACATAGGTCAGTCTTCTCAGATGCACTCAGTTGCTTGGATACTTTATTGTATATGTTTTAGTAATAAAATACGTACCTAATGATACTTATTTTTAGGTAATAACCATATGTTCCATTTAACCTGTTAGAGGTCATGAATTAGTCTTTCTGTTATTATTACTTTCAATAGATTTTTATAAGTTGGTTTTTCTTTAAAATTGATATGACTAAAATTATTTTAAATCATAATAAGAACTTAGAAAATTATTGCATAAAATAAATATTTCTTATTGTATTAGCTTTTTGTTATGTCTTTTCTGAGGGTTATTTTCCATTAAAATTTATATACTCTGAATTAATTACTCAATATGTTGTGGAGTGTAACATGAATTTGCATTTATCTTTTATTTTTAGCTGTTGCATTGATTAAATATTGCATATTTAATGGTGTTACTGGCATTACTCATACATGTCTTTAGTATATCACACACAAATTACATTAAAGATTAAATTTATGAAATACATAAGTCTAATATGTAACTTTCACTTTGCTTCACGAAAATTTTATTTTGAAGTAGCTTCTAGTAAAGATAAGAAAATATTAAGGTAGAAATACGGCTTACAGTAAAAAATTTAGTAATATTGACCAAATTTGTGTAAACAACTTCAAAAGCAGCAATATCTTTTCATACGCTATGGCTTGGATACCCTCTCTCAAACTCATGTGGAAATGTATTTGCCATTATAACTACGTTTAGGGGCAGGACCTTTTTAAGAGGTGATCACGAGGGCTCTGCTTCCATAAATGGATTAATGCCGTTATTCCAGAACTGGGTTATTTAACTGGGGAGTGGATTCCCAATAAAGAGGATAAGTTCAGCCCCCTTTCCTCCCTGTCCCACACACTCCCCTTCCTTTCCGCCTTCCAGCTGGGGTGGTACAGCACAAAGGCCCTCGTCTCATGCCAGCACTATGCTCTTAGACTTTGCAGCCTCTAGAATTGTGACCCAAATAAACTTCTATTGTTTATCGATTACCAAATTTATGATATTTTGTTACAGCAGCACAAAGTGGACTAAGACACCATGTGTATGTCTATGTAAAAAATGACTATTTTGTACTCTATTTCCAAAATTTGGTTACCATGTTTTTATACTGTTAGTGATCTTTGAAGAATTATTCAACATGAATAATTATATTAATAAGAAATATATACTTCCCACCAACTGTGTATCAAACATTCTTTTAGGCTCTGGAAATAACGTATTCGATAGATTGACAGGGGCCAGGAGATTTATATTTAGAAAGAATAGTCAGGCAATAACGCTATAGAGAATTGTAATTGAACTTGATGCCTGAAGGCTAAAAAATAGTATAACATGTATGTTGTCAGAAAAAAACTTCTAGGTAAAAGGAATAGCATAAATGGAGAGTAATTTAAGGACTCCAAAGTAGGGCCTAGCTGGGAACCTTGCAAATTTGAGGTTTGCATTAAATTTTACATTTTTATTCATTATGTGTTCATTGATTAAAATGATACTTAATTCTACTGCATAAGTGTTATTTAACACAAAGGAAAAAAGGAAGGACAACTGAAAAGAAGTAAGGAGGAAGGGAGGAAGCAAAGGAGGAAGGGAGGAAGGCAGGAAAGGAGGGAGGGAGGAAGGAAGGAAGGAAGGAAGGAGGGAAGGAAGGAAAGAAGGAAGGAAGAACAGAAGGAAGGAAGTGGGAGTTAGTAGAAAGAGAGGGAGCCACTGATTTCTTAAAGTTAAACTTCTAAATGAAGGCAATCAACTTTGGATAATTATTCCCACAATAATAATTTAACTTTTAGTGTATAACATTCTGAATGATTTTCTCCAGGAAAGCATAACATAAATCAACAGAAATAAAAGTAAATCTGTGCTAATTCTTTTGAGACATGGGATATTCTTTTAACTTTATTTGGGCTTTCCATCATCCATCCCACACATTTGCCATCCATGAAGTCGTCTTTATTTATTTGCATTTATTACTTTTCACTGACCCATTCTTTGTTACTGTTATTCAATCATCCATGTACAAATAACGACATGGTTCCTGGAGGTTAGGTCCAAACCTTCTGACTTTTGAATTAAAAATTAGAAAGATCAGCCAGGAGAAAAACATCAAACTATAAAAATGTCAATGAAATAGTTGACTGCAGAACTTCCCAGATCCCAAATCAAATATATCCGTGAACTAAGACAGCAGACGATGTCAGAACATGCATAGGAAGCCTCAGTGCTGTGACCACACAGAAGTGAAAAACTGGGAAAGTGGACCAGACGGAGGAATGGCAGAAACCCACCGGCCACATCCATTCCCCAGTGAAAACACTCACCCTATTGGGAAAAATCAGAAGAGGGATGAAAGTCAGTCCTGACTGCCGCTAAGTGGAGAGTAGATAAATAGAGCAAGAAAGTAACTGGTGGGAGTGGCCCGTGGAGTGCAAAAGTGACAAATCGGACAAGACAAATAGAACAATATAGCAAGCAAGAAAAACAAACTATCGCTTGTTATTACACAAATGAGGGGAGAATTCAGTAAGTACTACCTCTGTGCTTTGGGTGAAGGAATTTTTGGAAGTCAGTGTGAGCTGTAGGAGCACTCCCAACTCTTTGTTTTGAGGGGTAAAAGATTTTAAAGCAGTAAAAGATTTTAACACATTAGAAATAACAGACAGGGCCCTGGAGCATGGAGACCAATATAATCTCCTGGCCCTTCTCCTCCTTCTCTAGACATATGTTTTAACATGGTTAAGAAAAATCCATCTTTTAAAATTATAAACAGTAACAAAATGTGATGAAAAGAAGTAAGGAAATATAAAAATTCATCTCAGATCGTCCTCAGAAAAGTAGCACCACAAAGCAGATATGATTTTAATAACATCACAAAAATAAAAAACCCAATAAAGGAATTTGGGTTCAGAAAAGAAAATTATACAGGCTATGCACACATCTAATACCTTATGAATTCAGAGTAATATTTCCAGTTTAAATTTGGGACCCCATAACTTCTGTTTAACATTACACATATAATTTCTCTATCTTTTACTGCGCTTGCATGAAGTGTGCAGACATCGACAATCTCACAGGAACTAGAAGAAAAACTGCAACCCCCAAAGGACTTTTTCAGTAATAGACCATACAGTAAGATTAAATATAAGACATTTAAATGCAAAAAAAATATTTTGGCAAGGTTAAGTATGACAAAAAATATAAATGATATGAACTCTGAAAATTTAGAAAATAATATAACTAAAATAGGAAGAGAAGTGTTGAAAAGAACAATAAGCTTACTGATTCTTTTTGCTAGGACATAGATGTGATAGATGTGGAAAAATCAATCCACTTAAGTACTTAAGAGTACAAACAAATGTTATGAAAATGCCATGGAAAATATCAAGCTGTGAATAAGTGAAGGTTATGGAGAAAAGCAAAGAATATGAGATTATTTTATGATTATTTACTATAGAAAATCAACAAATATTGTCTAAAGAGGGTCTAAGTTTTTGTGGGTCTAAAGGAACTACTGGACATGAATAAGTACTTATTATTAATGGAAAGCATTTAAAAGATGAAGAGAACAGAGCTTACAATGAAATGCTTTTGGTGTATATAACATACAAAAATCAAAATCAAAATGATGCAACTCAGACCTAAACTATTCTGCTTCTTATCAACAAATATAAATGAGGTTAATCTACCTATAAAATTAGGTAAGGTCATAACAAAAAATAAATTATGGCATATACAGGGTGTTCACATACAATCTAAAATTAAGTAATTAAAAACTTAAATGCTACAGTTTATAAAATCAGTATTAGACAAGGTATAAATCAAGTAAAAATGAGAACTTTAGAGTCCTGAAGTGTGGAAAAATTGCGTATTACAAGAGAAGACACAAATGAAAAAATAAAAGAAGCCTAGTGACCTAGTACTACCTCAGTAAATGAAACTTGAACTAAATTGACTTGGTTAGTGTATTTCATGACGGAGCTATTTCTAGCTGGATTTCTCAATTATACCTGGGTCTTAATTTTATCCAATCAGCATAAATAAATAATAGTTTGTTGAGTTAAAATACTCAAATAGGCAACAAACTGTTAAAATGATCTCATATTACACTTTTAATTAATGGGAATTCATAGCTCTGCCTTGAATGTGGAAGTTTTATTTAAAGAATATTTGGGTCATAATCCACAGATAGGAAAGGGTATTGTCATAGATATTTTAATTTTTTCTAATCAATTTATGTCATGGCAGTAAACATAGTTTTAAATTTTAAGCCACTCAAATGCCTGGATTATGTTCTATTTATAGAGTACTCTATCAGTGGAAAATTTAAACGTATGAGTTAGAGAAACCAAATGTAAAATTAGATTCTAAATATACCGATACCATTCATTAATTTTGATTATATGTTACAAGTAAGATTTGAGGTCCATTTTATCTTAATGAAGTTTTCCATTTTAAAATTATTATTTTTATTAAATTGATGTTATTTAAAATGAATAACACAAATCTAAATTTTCAACAATAAAATTAAATATGCATAAAATAAGCATAATTTTATAAAAATAACTAATTTCTGTGGAGGGGTCACAGGATAAAGCAATTAAAGAATGCAGGAACACTTTATTGATAAGTGCATAAATAATGAGGAGTGGGAATATTAATAATTCCTTAGCTTCATTATACATTTCTAGCACTGTTTAATATTCATGAGGTAGTGTACAATGTATTACAATTGATATATTCAGTGTTAAAATGAAGCGACATTTTATTGGTTATTAAACATGGTTTAATGAGTTATTATATAATTAGTTATGAATATTTACCTATCTATAGCAAATTATATGAACTAAAAAAAGTTAAAATGTAGGCAGTGAATAATTGTATTCATATTTGCTTTTGGTACCATAAATGTAAATATTAACATTTCTGACATCATTCACTCCCCTTTAAATTGCTAGAAATTATTCAGTTTTCTTGCTGTTTAAATGAATTTCACATTCAATCGATATGTTATTTTTATTGGACTAAAGAAGGGATAGTTCTCATAAAATATATAATTCTTATTTGCTTTAAAAAAATCATTACCTTTTCCTTCCACTGTAATACTTTACTGCACTTTACTGTACAAGTGTTATTTCAATGATTTACCAGATATTTTCTTTTTCCACTCCACAGTATTAAGTGGGGTATACTGGGTATATTCTCAAGTAGGGAGTATTGGTGTATTCTCAAGTTTTCCCGTATTTGGATGTTACCCTCACTCAGTTTTAACTGTCTGTTATTTTTTTCCGTTTCCAGTGCTCACTCCCTCACCTTCTGTCATCTTCCTTTTTATTCTGTCTCTCTTTTTGCTGTTCTTCTACATTTGCATAAATGACACCAGCCCCATTTTCACCTGCTTCTCTTCCAATTGTGTTTTATTTCTCCTGTGTCATGCACCTCTTCTGTGTCTATCTTGGGCCTTGAGCAGTAATCAAATGTATCAATACATCTGCCAAATTCATGAATCTCCCCACACTTCCTGGGAGGAATATGGTATGGGGGTGAGATAATAAGAGGACTCTTTGATACTGAACTTAAGTAGGTTTAAATAACTTGTCAGAAAAATAAATTTATTAAAATGTTGGTAATTACTTAAAGACTATAGTTTACATTTTTTAGATATTAAAAAATTCAAAAAATATAATCTTTTTTTTTTTGACACAGTCTTGCTCCATTGCCCTGAGTAGTGTGCAGAGGCATCAGCCTAACTCACTACAACCTCAAACTCTGTAGTTCAAGCAATCCTCCTGCCTCAGCCTCTCCAAGTAGCTGAGACTACAGGAGCACACCCAGCATGCCTGGCTAATTTTTTCTGTTTTTTTTTTTTTTTTTTTTTTTTTTTTTTTACCGAGAGGGGACCTTACTCTCACTCATGCTGGTCTCTAACATCTGGTCTCATGCAATCCTCCCACTTAAGCCTCCTAAAATGCTAGTGATTCAAGGTGGGTGGCACCCCAGCCAGTGCAGCAGGAGCTGAGGGGAAGACCTGCTGTCTCCACGCTGGAGGTGTTGGTGTGCAGCAGCCAGCAGAGGAACCAGCAGGTTAGAAGGTGCAGGAAGCTACAGGAGGCTTCAGTGGATGGAGGGGCCAGACAACTGCTAGGGAGACACTTGTAGGTTGCCAGCTCTGGGAGCACCTTTAATCTCCCCCCACCTCTGTCTCACTCCCCTTGCAATTGAATAGAGAACCCACCTCCTCATTTCCCAGGCCTGGTCAATTTCATGTACGTTTCCTAGTCCTGGATAATTTCCTGAAGAGAATGGCTCATTGACCTTGCCCCTAGCAGAATGGGAGAGATGGTACCCATTCACATATATACTCCTGGAAAAAGGACCCAGGCAGAGAGGGGAGATCTTTTCATCATGATGATACCGGAAAAGTGGCCCCTAGTCAGCTCAGCCAAGCAGGGCTTGGGGACCTGCCACCTCTGTCTTGGAGACAGCAGCTGGCAGAGGAACCGGCAGGTTGGAGCAAGCAATGGGGAGCTTCCCTCCCCCACCAGAGACTCCAGTAGAGTGGTGCTAGAGGACCTGCTGGCTCTGCCTTGGCAGCAGCTGGCACAGAAACTGGCAGGCCGGAGCCAAAGGGGGAGCTTTCCTCTCCCACCAGAGGTTCCAGTAGCAGAAAAGACTGCTGATGGGGAAAACACTGGCGATTCCTCCAGTGCATTCCTGATTGGCTCATTTTCAATCCTGCTCCTGACTGGTCTATTTTATAGACCAATCAGCTAAGCTCTCAGCTCATTGGACAACTGCCCCTATATAATAAACCCCTGAGCAGAGAGCCTAGTGGCAGATCATAGCTGATCATTGCAGATCATCAAGGAAGATAGAGCAGAAGAGCAAGACTTCAGCAGATCATCACTGACCTTTCAGGAAGAGAGAGCAGGAGAGCAAAGACCTCAGCAGATTACTGCAGACCGCTGAGGGAGAGTGAGCAGAAGAGGAAGAGGTGTAACACTTACACCCTGCTCAGCAAGGAAGTTTGGCTCTTTGTGAGAGCTGTAACACTTGCATCCTGCTCTTTAAGGAGCTTTGGCTCTTTGTAAGAGCTGTAACACTTATACCCTGCTCTGTAAGGAGGTCTGGCTCTTTATAAGAGCTGTGACACTTACATCCTGCCCTGCAAGGAGGTTTGGCTCTTTGTAAGAGCTGTGACACTTATATAAAACCTATCTTATCCTGTTCTGCAAGGTTTGGCTCTTTATAAGAGCTGTAATAATACCTCTGTAAATAAAACCTAACTTACTGTCCATCCTGTGGTTCATCGATTCATTCATCGAATCGTCGAGACCAAGAGCCTGGAAATCCAAAATCAAAAATCTGGTGTCAATGACATGGGTTTTTCTCTCTGTCAAGATCTATGGTGCTTTTTCACTGTATTCTTTTCTGTAAAATAAATCCTGTTTACCTCTGTGGTCCCTGGTTTCATTCTTCAAATCCCCAAGACAGAGGACTTACTGAAGAAGAAATTCTAGTAACACCAGGATTACAGTTGCAAACCACCCCACTTGCCTTCAAAAGCTATAATTTGTGTCCAGTTTAATTCACAGCATAGATACTACCACATATGAACGTAAAAACGGAAACTAGCACAATGTCGGTAATTTAATAATGTTACCATTTTTCTCATTTATCGTGTGAAACTGTCAGCTCATTCATGTCCTACAGTCTTCATACAATTACATTTCTGCTGCTGTGGAGTAGATTTACCACTCAAGGCCATCCCTTCTCTGAATTACTTTTTTATCCTTACAGATTTTAGAAATGCCCTCTCTATATTTCTGTGAGTCATATAATATTTATAAAATTATTAGTATATATCTTAGAACGTAATAGTCCATGCTATTGATACATGTTTTAGAATATAAAAGAACAACAGTTTCTTTTATTCCCATACCACCCTCAATAAAACATTCGTCATGTTAGACATACTTATTTATTCAGCATTTATTATTATTATCATTATTTTTGAGACACAGTCTCACTTTGTTGCCCTTGATAGAGTTCTGTGGCATCACAGCTCACAGCAAACTCAAACTCATGGGCTCAAGAGATCCTTTCACCTCAGCCTCTTGAGTAGCTGGGATTTTGTGGCTTGCCACAAAGCCCTGCTATTTTTTTTTTTTTTTTTTTGAGATAGGATCTTGCTCTAGCTCAGGTTGGTCCTGAGCTCAAGTAATCCACCTGCCTCAGCCTCTCAGTGCTAGGATTACAGGCATGAGCCTGGCATGTTAGATATATATAAAAAATAATATCTTAGGTGAAATATTATTAGTGGATTGAAAAACTGTGGAATAATGGGCACTGGGGTTTTTATTTTGCTCCTTTGAAATAAAATGTCAGAATTTTCACATGGTTTTCATTGATTGTGTCAATGTTTGCTGCCTTTTATCTTGGATTAACCTTTGAATTCAAAGGAGTTCTTACATGAAATTTCAGGTAAATACAACTTAAATTACTACTGAATAATCTCAGTGAAATAATTTTTCCTAAAAGATTATAATATATTTGCTTTATCTTCTGTTCACGTAGCATATAAAATCCAAATGTAAGTAATGCACAATTTTATTTAAACAGTTAATCATAGAAATTCAATTATTGAAATTTAAATACAAAAATTTTTGACTCTTGTGATTTGATGAGGCCAGCCAAATATGGCAAGGAACGTTTCATCCCAGTTTTGGTCAATTAGACAAAATAAAATGTTGAAATGCTTTTTTAAGAGAAATAGGTTTAAAAGTAAATAATATAGATAGTTTTATTTAATTAGTATTTGAATTTGTCTTTTCAAAAGATGAGTGTGTATTTATTTCACTGCTACTCTTGTATTTCATTAGATCATTATTTGTGATCAATAAAGGATACCGTTCACATTATCAACATCTTTCATACTTTGACATTTTTAATATTTTAATTGACTTGACATTGAAAATTGCATATATTAAATTTTAATATTTTCCAGAAGAATACAGAATTTATCTGATAAATTCTAACGTAAAATTTTCCAAAATATAAAAACTTCTATTAATAGTTGACATATTTCATTCTACTTATACTTAGAAAGGTATTATGGGCTTAATATGTTTTTATACCTTAATTCTTCAGATTCAAAAAAAAATGATGTTAACAGGGACTAGAAGTTATTCTCCTACCTCAAATAAACCCGAAATAGATGTAATATATTTAAAAAATGGTTTTTAAATCATTGCACATCAAAAAATGAAAGGCCGATCCCTGAACGATTGGAAACAACTAATTCAGTCCTTACATTTGCCCCAATTTGTTCCAGTGAAAGAGTTTCCTGGGTCTGCTGCAGGAGTGAGAACAAGGCGGAGCTGCGGACGCCGGAGAACGCAATGCCAGTCGTGCCTGGAGTCCACAGTGCTGAGCTCTAGAATGGAGGCAGTTGAAATGAAATAACTCTGACAACCTGCAGAGGGCGCCCCTCTTAGCATAAGCAATTAAGAGAACTGGCCAGAAATATGGATAGAATCACCGAAAGGGTTAATGGCAACAATGCTCAATGCTGGGGGTTTGCAAGGCCAACAACTTTTAGTCATAAAAAATAGAAACATTCAAAAAATTAGAATGGATTACTAAAATTTATGTTTGCTAGGAGCAGTCAAATGTGTTTTTAAAACAAGCTACTACAGGGTGTTGCCTGTGACTCAAAGGAGTAGGGTGCTGGCCTCATATACTGAAGGTGGTGGGTTCAAACCTACCCCTGGCCAAAAATTGCAAAAAAAAAAGCTGTAACAATTTGGTATATAAAAAGCAGAATATGTAATTCTAAAATGTCATATAAGAGTAGCAAAATGTGTTCAAAAGTCTGGGAGTAAATCAAACACTGAACATTCTTTAGGATCCTTTGTTTCAATATTTTATTTCAAATATATAGTTTTTTTTCAAGGTAGCCCTAGCCCATGTTATTCTTTAATACATAACTATTTAAGAATAGCTTTTTATTGTAGACTAGAAAGAGATAACTATAACAAGTTCTCACATGCCATGTGCCAAATACACCCGCATGCAGATACGGAAACATCTTATGTCCCAAAACGTCTTGTGATCTCAGCACAGGGTCTTTTAGATGATAACTTTAGGAAAGTGACAAAATGTAGCAAATGAAAGAGATAAAAGGCAGATCTATACAGAAAACAAGTAATACTATAGATCCCAGTCATGAATTACCTAAACAAACAGATTTATTTATATGCATTATAAGTTGGTAGACTCAATACTGTAAAAATATCAGTTTTCTCCCCATTTTTATATTAGACTAAATGCTATCACAATAAAAATGACAAAAGATTTTATTGGAAATAGAAAAACTGACTTTGAAATGCATTTGGAAATTCAACCATCGAAACGAGCTGGCAGTTTAAGTAAAAAGTACAGTACTCTAAGAGAAAACAATATAGACAGCAAGTATTGAGTTTGTAAACTAGCATGCGCTGAAAGTGTAATTTTACTTAATCTGGATCCTTCAGACATTCTGGAATTTTATTTTTGTTAACCAATCCTCTTGTTGTACAGTGCTTGATGCATCTCAGCAGAGCTTCTCCAACAGCCTATGATTCCCTCTCTGGCCTTTGATTGCCTCTGTGTAATTAATCATCAATTTTATGTAGACCACAGAGTTTCCATAAGGAAGTCAGTTTCTGCTCCATGTACTGAACCTAGACTTATGTACTTTGATAATACATAATAAAAACTGTACTTTTAAAGAAAAAGATTTCTGCTTTTTCTCTTTTTTAAAAATATAATGGTGAAATCTTGGCTCTATTTAAAATCTTAGTGCTCATATTTTTACAAGCTGAACACTTCCTGTGGCTCCATCTGATGAGCTCTGCCTCTCTAATGTGTTGGGAAATGGTATTGTTCACTTAAAGCTATTAAACCATGTCTCATGTTATTTCTTCCCATCCTGGAATGTCAGCCCACATACATTATTCACACGCAGCACAGTGAACTTTAAATAGGGCGATTATACTGGAGGGAAATGAGAAAGCCATCATTTTCAGGTTTACCCCATACTGTTATTAAAGGTTACAGAGGAGGGGCTCCTTCTTATTTCTACCTTTTTAAAAAGCTTTCTCTCCCTTCCTTTTTTCTTTCTTGCTCCATCTTCTTCCTTTTCATTTCCCATGATATCCACATGATTCTGCTCTTTTTCTACATAGTGTAAAGGAACCAGTTGCATTATTTTAAATGATTTACTGTCGTCATGGTGGGAGCTAGACCTTTAAATAACTTAAGATAATAAGATAGTGCCTGTCTTATCACTTTCTGTTCTTTGTCTGGAATGTGACCAGGTGAAATGAAGTCAGCAAATACAACAATAGTTACCTGAGGAATCTCAACACCACCTTTTGTGTTAGGGTAACTTAAATCATTAAATGATGGCCATTGAAATGAGATGCTAACAGACCTTTCACTCAATAGTAAATTATTCAACTATAGATAGTGTTGTCTTACAATCATACACTTATTGTCAGCAAGTTCTTTTCATCACAGCACTTCATATTAGATAACTGATAACACGTGTAAACACCAAGAGAAAACATAACAATTGTGCTTATTAGTTAATATCAGTGATGATGTGTGGGGATACAGAAAAAACTGAAACCTACAAAATATATTCAAATTTATGTCTCTTTTAAATTTTGGTCATTAACATACAAAGCAGTACAGTCTAGAACCTTTATGAATTATTGAAGTAAAATAATTGGTTTGACCAGTAATCAAACTTTTATTTGTCCTTGGTTATCTTTAATATATTTCATGGCTGTGAATATTAGAAAAGTTTTTAAAAATCAGAAGTGTCAAAATTCCACAATTGCTATATCCTTTCTTGAATCTCTATATATTTCAGAAAGGCAGGGAGTTTTAGTGGTTAAAACAAAGGCTTTAGACTATATCAGTACTTTTTTTTTTATTACTTGTTGTATGAGTAGGAGCAATTTTTTTAATAATCTGAAAATTTAGCTTCACTATCTATATAAAAACAAACCATAAATATTTTTTCTTGTAAGGAAGAAAAAATAGAGTATAAATTCATCTGATTTTTTTCTTGAAAATGTCCTTCTCTACAACTACTCTTAACTTTCTCCCTGTTCTATAACTATTTTTTAACATCTTTTTATTTGCATTTATTAAACATATTCTTTTACTGAATTCTTTCACTTTAAGATCTTCAAGTATTGCCTGTGAGAAAAAGTATTTTTAGACCTGATTAAACCTTTCAATTATTGTAGCAAATATCTGGCTCCAGGGGCGGCATCTTTCCTTGAACATTCTTACCTTTTGTAACATTTCCTTGTTACTTTAATTTTCTAGATTATTACTAAATGAATCTGAAAATTTATGTCCACACAAAATCCTGCACTCGTGTGCTCATAGCAGCTTTTTAAATAATCAAACAAGGAAGCAGCATCATGAGGCTACAGTGACACAAAACTATGATCGAGGCTGGACGTGGTGGCTCACACTTGTAATCCTAGCACTTTGGGAAGCCAGGGTGGGGAGAACTGTGTGAGGTCAGGAGTTTAAGACCAGCCTGAATGACATACCAAGATCTCATCTCTACAAACAAACAAACAAAAAAACAGATGACATAGTGGTTCACACCTGCAGTCGCAGCTAATGGGGAGACTTAAGACAGGAAAATCACTTTAAACTTTCAGTGAGGTAAACTGATGCCACTGTACCCTAGTCATGACAACAGAGCAAGAACCTGACTAAAAAAAAAAAAAAAAAAAATATATATATATATATATACACACACACACACACACACACACACACACACACATACACACACGCTTGGTGTCTGTGGCTCAAGTGGCTAAGGTGCTAGCCACATACACCTAAGGTGGTGAGTTCTAATCCAGCCCGGGCTCACCAAACAACAATGAGGGCTGCAACCAAAAGATAGCCGGGCGCTGTGGCGGGCTCCTGTGGTCCCAGGTACTTGGGAGGCTGAGGCAGGAGACTCGCTTTAGCCCAGGAGTTGGAGGTTGCTGTGAGCTGTGATGCCACAGCACTCTACCCAGGGGGACAGCTTGAGGCTCTGTCTCAAAAAAAAAAAAAAAAAAATATATATATATATATAACAAAAACCATGATTGAATAAATGCATACATAGGTCCATATTTATATAAATAAGGGTGGGGATAGAAAAATTACCCATGCAGATGAATCCCAAATAATTTAAGTAGATACTCCACCTTTGAGGAGGTGAAACATAATTCTTAACTTCCTCTCTATCGTTTCTTTGCTCAGGGTTGAGGCAAATTTATTCCCATTTTTCTGAGGATGAATGGGATGGGGATAGTTTAATTTTTATTTATCAATATTAGACAGTTTTTTTGCTGCTCCAGCTTTCTAGGGAGGCCTGACATTAGACTCTGTACCCTAGATCCTGAACCTTGACATCAGCAGATTATACCCCATGCAGTCTTCAAAATTGAATCTCAAATTTGCCAGGATCAAGAAATGCCTTGAGGATAAAAGAGACTTTTGTATTTATTTGCCTTACAGCTCTGTATTCTTGCCATTTGTTTGTTTAACTTGGTAGTCTTTCTTAAATGTCCACTTGTTTGCTATACTAGAGGATTTAAAAATTACTTTAATTAGGATTTTCCCTTTTTTTTTTTAAAGAGGAAGGATTATTTCAAATAACCTAGTCATTCATTTTATTAGAAATTAAAGTAATCTATAAATGTAAGGTTTTTATTTCCAATTATCAAACATAAGAAATTATTGAGGAACTTAGAAGTGGATGTACCTAGTGATACCTAGCCTACTTTACCCCCCTCCACCCCATCTCCATTGTAGAAGATATACATCTTCTGATTTTATAGGGGCTGAGAAGCTAACTAGAGTTGTATTTACACAGTTCAAATAGCAGTTTTGGAACTAAAATCCTCATGTGGAATGCTTAAAACCTTGGACTATGGACTCGGTACCTGTGGCTCAAGCAGCTAAGGTGCCAGCCACATACACCTGAGCTGGCAGGTTCGACTCCAGCCTGGGCCCACCAAACAACAGTGACGGCTGCAACCAAAAAATAGCTGGGCATTGTGGTGGGCACCTGTAGTCCCAGCTACTTGGGAGGCAAAGGCAGGAGAATCACTTGAGCCCAGGAGTTGGAGGTTGCTGTGAGCCCTGATGTCACAGCTCTCTACCCAGAGCAACAGCTTGAGGCTCTGTTTAAAAAAAACAAAAAACCTTAGACTGTGATTTCTAGGCATTTTTATTTCATATTTGAATTCATCTCCATAACAAGACATTCTTTAATTTGATTTCTTAATTCAGCTCTAATAATTTTCCTTCTTCCTGCCAAGAAAGCTACCCAAACACACACACAGAAGAAACAGAAGCCTAGTAGATATGACCCCGATTTGGGGAAAATACAAACAAAAGAGGAGATTGAGAGAGTTCCTATTACATGGGTCCCATTTTAATGATATCAAAAATTAATTTGTCCTTTTTAGAATGAAGGGCAATGAAAAGAGACAGATGAAATTAGATATAAAATTAAGGAAAATGGGAGAGTGTTCAAGAATAAAAATATTTCTAGGCAAGATATAGGGCCAAGCCAGGATGTAGGATAAGGATGTGTATTTAATTCAATTCATAGATTTCTGCGTCTTTTTTCTTTTCCAATTGCTTGAGAAAAGGATTGGATATTTACATGGGTTAGACTGCTGGTGGTGTTAGGGGTTGGGAGAGTGATGACAGAAATGAAGATGTAAAGACAGGTGAGTTGGGTAAGGAGAGAGGACAAATATTGTGACGACTTACGGAGTGTTAGGTGAGTAGGAAGGAAATTACACTGGAAGTGAGTTTACAAATACAGACAAATAATCCACGGTGTCAGGCTGCCAGGGGAGATAAATTTGTACATTGTGGGTGGTGAGTAAGGTAATGAAAGAGCACAAAGTCTACACCCATTAAATATACCTTTATTGACACACCAGGTAAGGTTGAATTATCATTTAACTCAATTCATTATTTTTTATTATCAAAGTTTTAACAAACTTATTTCTTTTTGTTTTCCCAAATTTAGATTGCTTGTAATTTATTGTCACTGTTAAGATTTAAAGTGAAATGTTTGCACTTTGTAATTCATTTGATTATCAGCACTTTGGACACGGATCACTGATTATGAACAAAATAACCTCACTGGTGACGTTACTAGTTATGACTAAATATAGAGTCATCAAACATTTATTTTACCTGAGTTAGTATTCAATAGCAAGAGTATGATTTTGCTTGCTTTAAAAGTGGGTGAAGAAGATGACTCGGCATCCTTAAGTGTGAAACTTCTGCTAGCATGATTTATTTCTAAAACTTAGAGTATCTTCTGGATTAATTTTGTCATTATATCACATTAGCACTAATTGAACAGACTCAGATTTAGAGTCTTGTTGTTTCTAGATGAAACATAATTTAAATTCTAAGAAATGCAGACTGTCATTACTTCTTATGTTAAATTGCTAGAAAATTATGCTGATATGTTTTAAAGTAATAGCAACTTCATAACTAAAAACTCTTTCTGAAACTTTTAAGAAGTAATTATAATCATAAAGCAACTATTAAGAGCCTGGTTTCATTAGATATGGCTTTATGTGTAGAGAGAAATGATGGCCTTTTTTTCTCTAAGAGTCTTCAAAGTTAAGCCCCACTTTAGACTCACATTCCAGGAATATAGAGAAAAGAAAAATATCAGTAACAGAAAATCTAATTGTAACAGGTTATAAAAAACACACATGTACTTACTTTCTTCCCTAATTCTTATACTTTTTATGAATGTATGAAACATCCTCTCAAAAATGTTTACTTCCTCCAGGAGGAATTATTAGAGAGCTGTATCAATGCTATATTTACAAATTAGATTGCCTTAGGGTATTATATTGGGTTTTGGCTGTTTTTACATTTGACTTACTAGTTTATAGCAGTTCTCTTCACAACTAATTAGAT
The DNA here is from genome assembly GCA_963574575.1 of Galagoides demidoff. Taxonomy (NCBI): domain Eukaryota; kingdom Metazoa; phylum Chordata; class Mammalia; order Primates; family Galagidae; genus Galagoides; species Galagoides demidoff. The sequence goes on along the minus strand of CAUYQV010194711.1, from coordinate 21,563 downwards.
AAAGCCAAGAGCCAGTAATTACAATAAAAATCATGAACAAGGGAATAGTTTTCAGGTACTCAGGGATACCTTTGAAATCAACTCATGTCAAGATGACAATGATCATAAATCTTCTAAAAATAAACAAAACTTACTTTCCAAATCTTTTTCCTATTACTACTCAGGCTTGAATTGATACTGAAGGGTTAGTTTCCTGCTGTGTTAAAGAAATGTTTAACTAAATGGAAACTTTTAACTACAAGTGAACATAAATTACAGTATGGGCTTGATGCCTGTAGCTCAGAGGCTAAGGCGCTAGCCATAGACACTAGAGCTGGCAGGTTCAAACCCAGCCCAGGCCTACTAAACAACAACGACAACTACAACAACAACAACAAAAATATCCAGGCATTGTGGTGGGCACCTGTAGTCCCAGCTACTTGGGAGGCTGAGGCAAGAGAATCACTTAAGCCCAAGAATTTGAGGTTGCTATGAGCTGTGATGCCACAACACTCTACTGAGGGCTACGTAGTGAGAGTCTGTCTCAAAAATAAATAAATAAATAAATAAATAAATATAAATCACAGTATGAACTTCTTCAGAAATATTTTATAAAGCAAAAGCAAAATTTGTCATCATTTTAACCATAACCTTAAAAAGTCAGTAAGATACATTTTTATTGGATACTACAAGGAAAGCTAAAAATAACATATATTGTTTAATTCTAGTATAACATTTAATTACTTTCCAAATCACACGTCAATGAACCCTTGTGTGTGTGTGTGTGTGACAGATCTTAACTTTGTTGCTCTCAGTAGAGTGCCCGAGCATCATAGCTCCCAGCAACTTCAAACTCTGGAGCTCAAGCGATTCTCTTGTCTCAGCCTCCTAAGTAGCTGGGACTATAGGCTCCCGCCTCAGCACCCGACTGTTTTTTCTTGGGGTCTCTCTTGCTCTCGCTCCATTTGATCTCCCACTCCTGAGCTCAAGCAATCTGCTTGCCTCAACCTCCCAGACGGCTAGCATTACAGGCATTTTTAATCTAAATTGAAAGACATTTACACAATAATTTATTTCTAGAAAATAAAGTGACATTAAAAATACTTCACAAAACTACACAGATATTAATATGAAATAATTAATAAAAATATTATAATTGCATCATAATATAATAACACGATTGTTAAAAAATACACATTAAAGTCAAGATAGGGCTGGGTGTCATGGCTCATGCTTGTAATCCTAGAATTCCAAGAGGCTGAGGCAGGAGGATTACTTGAACTCAGAAGTTTGAGATAAGCCTAAGCAAGAGTGAGACTCAGTTTCTACAAAAAATAGAAATATTAGCCAGACATGCTGTGCACCTGTTTTGCCAGCTACTCTAGCAGGAGGCGGAGGAAGGAGAATCACTTGAGCCCATGAGTTTGAGATTACAGCGAGCTATGACCATGCTACTGCACGCTAGCTGGAGAATAGAGCAAGACTCTGTCTCACAAAACCATAACAAACAAACAAAAACTGGATAATTTGACATTTATTTTAAATTTGTATTTCACAGAGCTCCATAGACACATGACTCAAGCCTGAGTAGCAACAGGAAAAACGTTTAGAGAGTAAGATTTTTGTTTATTTTTAGAAGATTTGTTATTGTCATCTTGACAGGAGTTGATTACAAAGGTACTTCTGAATACCTGAAACTATTCCCTTGTTCATAATTTCTGTTGTAATTACCGGCTCTTGGATTTCTCTAATTAGTTCTGAAACACTTTCTACCAAAATTTTCGTACATTTCAGCATTAAAAATTATCCCTGGGGAAAAAGTTTGCAACCTTTCTTTTGTTGAGAATTGAAAATATTTTTGTTAAAAATAAGCAAATATTTCAAGATATGAATTACAAAATTCATCTGACTGTTATTCTCCCTATCAACTTAAAAGAAAATAAAATTTCTGAGAAATTCTTTAGTTAAGGCTTCAAAAAAATAACATTTAAAGATAATTGTAATCTTATTGTTGGTCTATAAGGTCTAAAAGCATTTTGGGTGAAGTCGGACCTTAAACATGCTGACATTTTTGTCCCTGTTGACTGTGCATATTTTATTTTCCATACTACATCTTGCATGAGGGGACATTCTTTCTCTGTCTGCCACTGTTCCCAGATTTGATAACAATTTCTTCATTTAACTATGTTCTATCATTAGGTGTTTCTTATTCCAGTGATTTAACTTTCTGTAGTTTTTCCCATATTTAAATACCATTAGCCAATTAGGAATCTGCTCTCATCTCTACTGAGACTTTTTCCTCTATTTTAGAATTACTTTTACTACTAGACAACTAATTCACATCTGGACAGCTTTAAACTATAGCCTATTCCAGTTTGAAAATTGATTGCAATTTTACATTACTCCTATAACATAATATGTCTCATATGATTGTTTTAGTGAAAGTTTGATTCTTGGTCAAATCATATCCTCACATACACTTAGTTAATTCTACCTTGTGTTTCTGAGAACCTTATTCTGCTTTTAGTTAAGAGCCATTTTTTTTTTTTATTGAAAGATCTGGTAAAGCAAAATATTAAAAATTATTTTCACCAAGCTCTTTTTGAATGCTTTTTTCCTCATTAGAGCACTTTCATATTAAGTATTTTTACTATGACAGTCAGAGGAAATGCACTACTTCTGAATTTTTACAACAAATATAGATAATCTATAATGCTATAATGCATTACTTTTCACAAATTTTCATTTTTTATTATCAGGAACTATTTTTTTCTAAATATTTGCCATTTCCTGTAACTATAACACACACTATTAGCAATTATATCTTTTATTTCACATTAATGAGTTATAACTGACATAGGAGTTGCATATAAAGTATAAAACTGAATCAATTTTAGCAAGGTATATATCTTTGAAACCATCACCAGAGCCAAGAAAATGCACAGCTCCTTCACCCAACAATGTTGCTACATTTTAAGTTTTAATCCAGTTTTGCTCCATACAAGCATCTAATGATCTTTTTGCCTATGTATTTTTTGCTAGTTTCTTTTATCAAACACATTTATTTTAAAATTCATTTATATCATTGGTTGTATCAATACATTGTTCTTTTTTTGTAGAGCAACAGTTCTCAACGTGTGGGTCATGACCAATGAAAATACAACCTGCATATCAGATATTTACATTACAATTCATAACAGTAGCAGAATTACAGTTATGAAGTAGCAATGAAAATAATGTTACGGTTGGGGGTCCCCACAATATGAGGAACTGTATTAAAGGGTTGCAGCATTAGGAAGGTTGAGAACCACTGTTGTAGAGGAATGGACACTATGCTTTCAAAGACAGTTATTGATTCTTGTCACATTAAAAGGAAATGCTGAGAAAAGGACAGTCTCCTGGCAAGCCTAGAGATGTTTTGTGATGGGGGCAATCCCCCAAGTAACTCAGTGTTATGGAATCTGGAATGACATAAGATTAGTCACTCGTTAGTAAGCAGGTGTTAAACATAGATGCTTCTGCTCCTTCATGGGGGCTGTGGGGAAAGAACACATGAGGAGAGGGCACAAGGCAACCCTCACTCATGCAGCCCTCACCTGGCATTACTTTAACTCTCTACACCTGTTGTGTATGTCATTACTTTAACTCTTCACACCTGTTGTGTATCACCTTAATAAATGGCCACTGTGGAGGGGGTTCAGGGCTCTCTGTACCTCTGGTTAGCCCACCAATTGCAAGCTAGCACTTTAATCCATGTCCAGCCTGATTCTGTCAAGCAGCGCCGGGAGGTGTAACATCCTTGGCGGTGACATCTTTTATTGCTAAATTGCATATTACATGGTGTATGAATGCACAATCTATCCATCCCTCTGTTGATGAGTATTTTCATTATTTCCAGTTTTGACTATTATAAATTAAGCATGAATATTTAATAATTAAAATGGTCATGCTTTAGGCCACAGCTGAGACCTTCTCAGGACCTTCCCACAATGGTAACCCCTTGGCCACAGAAACCTACTCAGTATGGCTGCCTTGCCAGCCACAAAACCTATGGCAACTCCATTCCAACTGGCATTCAAATCTGCTAGCTGTATACTGTTTGAGTTCCTCTACTCTTCCAAGCTTTCCACTCAATGTACAGCTGCCCCCAATTACTGAAAACTCTGTAAAGTCTTCCTCCCATCCAGACCACCTGATTTCAGCTGGTCACAAACACGTGCATAATTCATCAAATTTCCACCACTCTAGATCATAGGCTGTATCCAGCTGACCACCTCCTCGCCGCGCTCCCTGACCCACAACTGTGGGTAAGGTCCCTGCACCAGGTGTGGCTCGATTCTCTCTTTTTCCCCATTCTAGAAGAGCTCAGTTCAACGATCCTTCTGGTCTTCCATTTTGTTCCAACCCATACTACAGTGGATTTATAATATTTTATAGAAAATTCTTCAATGAGTTGGATTAAATTTATTTCTTAGATATTTGTAAGTATTTGTATTCTTTGCACTAATAGGATTGCATTTATTATAATTTAATTTCCTAATTGTCAGCTGACAACCTAAAATAATGTGATTAATTAATTTTATATATTTTTTCTCTTGGATTAGCTATATCAATAACCATACCAGCTACAAACAGTTTCTCATATTTTTTAATCCATCTTGTCTTATTGTGCAGATGTCCTGTGCAATGTTGTATAGAAACAGGAAGGTAGCCATACGTGCCTTTTTCCAAATATTAGAGGTAAAAGATTCTGTCTTTCATCATTAAGTATGATTTAACTATGTTTTTTAAGATCTACTTTATCAATTTGACCGAGATTTTTATTATTTTTATGATTTCTAGTTTTCTATGAGTTGTTTTGTTAAGTATATTTTTCTGCCTCTATTTGAATGATCATTTTGTTGTTGTTGCTTGTTTTGTGAAATAAAGGAGCATTTAGCTGTAATTTCTCATTTTCTCTGTGTATAGTGACTTTAGGGACGACTTGTCACAAAATTAATGATTCATTGTTTATAACTATGACATCCTATCTTTATGTGTTTTAAAGAAAGTGAGGTAAGAAAAGAGAGAATGTGTATACTTATAGATTTTGGTTATATTAACTTTCTTATATTGGCCTTGTAATTTCATTTTATCTTCATTCTTACAGACTTAACATTTTCATTTGTTACAGTTGGTGAAGCTGCAGTGACTGATCATTATCACATACAATCTATAGTTTATATCAGGGTTTACTCTTTATGTTATACCTCCCGTTGGTTTAGACTAGAAGTTCTCAACCTGTGGGTCGGAACCCCTTTGTAACAATGAAAATACATCCTGCATATCAAATATTTACATTACGATTCATAACAGTAGCAAAATTACAGTTATGATGTAGCAACGAAAATAATTTTATGGTTGGGGGTCACCATGACATGAGGAACTGTATTAAAGGGTCACAGCATTAGGAAGGTTGAGAAGCACTGGTTTAGACAAATGCATAATGATATGTATCCAGCTTTGTATCAGGTAGTAATATACTAGTTTCCTGGCACTAAAATACTTTATGTTTTGCTTCTTCTTCTTTCCTCCCTCCTAACTTCTGGCAACAACTGATTTTTTACTACCTTCAGAGGTTTTGTTTTCCAGAATGGTTGGAATATATAGTAGGAATCTTCTAGCATGCAGCCTTTTCAGACTGGCCTTCTTTATTACGTACTAACAGGCATTTGAGTTTTCTCCCACTCTTTTCATGGCTAGGTGATTAATTTCTTTTTAGAGCTAAATAACAGGCCATTGTCTGGAGGTGATCCAGTTTATTTATCCATTTACCTAGTGAAAGACATCTTGATTGATTTCAAATTTTGGTTAATTATAAATAAAGCTGCTATAAAAATATGTGTTCAGATTTTTGTATGAACATAAAATTTTACCCCTTGGGAAAAATTTCAGAAAGAATGATTGGGGGAATGTATGGTAATAGTACGTTTAGTTTTGTAGGAAAGCTGAAAAACTCTCTAGGAAAATGGCTGTACCATTTTCTACTCCCATCAGCAGCGAATGAGAGTTCTTGCAGCTCCACATCCTTAACAGGATTTGATAAGGTCCACGTTCTGGATTTGGGGCATTCTAATAGATGTATACTAGTATCTCATGTATTTAAACAGCCAATTTCCTAATGGCACGATGTTGAACATTGTTTAATATGCTTATTTGTCAGGCCTTTTACCCATTTTTACTTTTTGTGTGTGTGTGTTCTTATCATTATATTTTAAGAATTATTTGTATTGTTTGGATAATGATCATTTATCAAATGTGTGGGGTTTCTTGCAAATATTTTTGTCAGAGGCCAAACCCTTCTCCCACCTCCCCTTCCAGAACAAAAGGCCTACCTGGCCCCACCCCAAGAGTTCCCAGGGAAAGACCCTCACCAGCCAAAGCCTTCTAGCAACCGGTGGCTTCCTCCCTTATGCCAGTATAGAAACAAGCCCCAGACCACTCGTGGTGCAGGCGCCATCTTTGCCCAGGTACGTCTCTGTCCCCTGTCATTATACTTGGCCTGAACCTCTCCTGGTCTCATCTCTGGGTACTCTGCTAAACTTCTTTCAATTTCCTCCCAGTGTGTGGCTGGATTACAACAATGTTTTATTATTCATTTCTCAATTTCTTTCACAGCTGCCATCATATTTGGCAATATCTTAATGTTTGAACTTCTTCACGTTATATTGCAAATGAAGTCAGTTACTTTGAGAGTTATTTGGATAACGACCTTCAGGGAGCAAAGCATCTGAGCCACCACACTAGTCCTGTGGTGGGAATGAGAGCATACTTCTCTGAGTGAATACCCTTTCTTACAAGCTAAGTGATAGAGGGTGGGCAACACCTCACCCAAGCCAATGGAGGACCTGCCGTGCTTTGTGTGTCTGCACCTGGGGGTGTTTGTGTGGTGGTGGGCAGAGGAGCGAGCAGGTTGGACGGTAGGTAGAGGGGGCTGTAGGGGCTCCAGTAATGGGACAAGTCACACAAGTGCCAGGGCGACACCTCAGGTTGCCAGCTCTGATGCCCAGTAGTGTCTCAGTCCAGGCCTCTGTCTCCCATCCCTTGCACTTTTTATTGTTAGAAACAACTCCATAGTGGTTTTACTCTGCATTGTACACAAAGCTCCTTATCCTTTCCATCTCTAGGGGTCCCACACCAACCCACAGGAGCTGACAGGTAAAGGATTGTACATTCAGGGCTGAACAGGGATCCCCCATTTTCTAGGCCTGGAAGGGAATTTCAGGAAGGGAACACACCAACATTTTACCCTGGAAGGGACTGTATCCTTCCATTCTTTAGGCTGCCTATGTACCCTAGACAAAGGACCCAGACTGAGAGTTTTCCCACTTGGGTGTTTCCCAATGCTAGAAGCTCGATGCATTTTCTGTACTGTTTTCTGTATAATAAATCCTGTCTTACTACTGACTGTGGTCAGTGGGTTCATTCTTCCAATCCTCAAGATGAAGAACCTACTGAAGATAAAATTCTAGTAACATGAGCACTTGATGGGAAAAGCACAAGCTTCCTTGTCTTTCTTATCTTCATATGTAATCCCTGCTTCATGAGCTGGGACAATGGCCATGGCCACGAGGGTAAACAATAGTTGCACATCACTGCCCCTAGGTAGAGCCTCTGTTGCCCGAGTGGAGGCCCAAGAAGTAAAAAGAATCACTCATTTCTTGACAACACTTGACAGAATTGAGCTTTAGCAATGGGTAGAAGGCAGAAGTAAGAAGTGATTATTACCTATCCCTTCCAGAAAGATAGCCCTTTGGGAATAGAAGAAAAAGGAGCACTGTGTCCTTGTCTGTACCAAACTAGCGTAGAATTTTTATCTCATTGAGCTGGAAGGGAATAAAGAAGGCATGGGTCATGGCTCAAATGCCAGACTCTCACAGTTCTTTGCAAGTTAGAGGATGTAAAATAAATACTTTTTATTTATATTTTTAGGGACATTTTCAAAGATTTTAATTGTCTTTATGTTTGTAAGTTTTATCAGTTTCATTGTGCAGTGTGCCCACAGAGCACCTCCCGCTATCATGGAGAAAGTAAAATCTTAACAAATCATATAAAATATATTTTACTAAAGAACTGATTTGTGACATACAGAAAAAAAAAAAACTACTTTCTTCTCACAAATACTTAGAAAGCATTACACATGAGAGTTGTTTAATCCTTACCACTTTAACTTGTGTCTTAAGGAAAAATTATTTTGCCTGAATTAGCTACATCAATCAAAGAAAAGGTCAATTGGATTAGATAACTTTTTCTAATTGTTTTTGAAAGTTATACTCAGTCAAAATTCCCACAAGATTATACTTGTGAAAATATATGGTTATAATAAATTTATTTTCAACTATTAAAAGGAGGGAAAACAGAGAACCAGACTTGACCAACACTATTGGGTTTTAGTCTTGGTGTTGTCCCTTATTAAAAATAAGACCACAGGAGAAACAATCATGTTTTGTTCTTCATTTTAATCATTTGTAAGATGAAGGTTTGAAACACTCTTAAGTTCTGGCTTTGGATTATCTTTGTGTGGTACTACTTACTATGCAAAATTCAGACATCTTTTCCAGGTGGGTGGGTTATATATACTTTATATAGATATTCAGTAGTGTTCTGTGAATACTTTTAGAATATTATATATTTCATTACACCAAAATGGTTTGTTCACTGACTCTTTTTTCCCATGAACTCTAATGAAAAGAGGGGTTATATCTGGTGAAAAATTAAAAGAACATCTTTTGCATAAGAGACAAATATTTCAAAGATTGTAAAGTTGAACTGAATTTTTGTCAACTATATTTACGTTTTCCAAGCCTACTTTTTTCAATACAGTTTAATATATTTAAGAAAAACTTCTATCTACTATTCTGTTTTAAACTTTTTCAAAAATCGAAAAACTTTAACCTTTGGGCCTTTTCTTTTAGCTACTCCTCCTTTTCAATTTTTCCTAAGACATACAGCTAAACCTTTCGATTAAGAATTCCTCTTCGACTGTGCTGGGTATAGAAGCTGTATTGTCACAACTTTCAGGTAAATGGTTAGAAAAGATAAATATAGGAAGTTAAAAGAATGAGACCAAAGTTTTTCAGGGAGGTCCACAAGCAAAAGTATTTTATTAGTACATAACTATTTAATAGGATCCACAATAAAGCAGAATTTTAACTTTAAATTCAGATAGTGATTTCTAAATTGATCAGATAACCTTTGATCAGTTTTTACCAACCCAACCTAAAAAAAAAAAAAAAACTACATATTTAACAAAACTCTGACTTATTGAGTAGTCAATGAATGAATAAACAAAAACGTACTGTCATGGAGGATAATTTGTAGCACGTTGTTTTTAAAATTATCTGGCAAAAATTATTACTTTTAGGCACATAAATGCATTCATTTTCCCCTGTGTTGAATCAAATGAATAACTATTTTCTAGGCATATTTTATCTCTTTGCACAATTATTTTACAGTACTTCATATTACTGAAATATTGCCTAAGAAATATTTATCTTATGTGTTTATCATTGTGGCATGTAAGAAAAATGATAGGTATGAATTACTTAATTCCCTTGTAGGGTGTATTTAAGAGAAATGCACTTAGAAGTTGCACAGTAACTATCTTTATAACAAACAGTTGAAGAAAACATACAGTTTTTATTGTACTTATTCTACTATTTTTATTCTTTGCTCTATTTGTGAAGCACTGAAAGACATTGTTTAGCTCCAGTAAGACATCCTCCTCTGAGCACTTGTTGGTTTTGTTCATCTTAGTGGAGAGGAACCGCTTATACACTATTATCTTTGACTTTATATTTAGGAAATAGGCCAAATGTGTGGCCCATTTCTTACCATTATATGTAATTTTAGGCATTTCCTATTATTATTTTCTTCTTCTGAAATTCCCACATACTTTTCATTTACTATGTTTTAAGGTATGCATTTCACTATTTTTCAAATAATCATTAGATTGGAATGTTTATGAGAAAAGTTTATGTTTATTGAAAACTATACTATTGCTCCAAATAGCTAGAGAAGGCCATGCCTGGATATTTAAAGTTATGATCAGTTACAAGAAAGAGGAAAAGGATAAGATTGCTAAGTAAAGCCTAAGTTCACCTTTTCCACAAAACATCCAAAAACCTTATTTTTAAAAAATGTATACATTTTATTTTTTTTTTTACAACTCCCAGACCTGCCTACTCTGCGTCCCCCGAAAACCAATCAACAGATTGGCATGGAGAAGGGTGAAAATTTCCATGCTTCCATTATCTTGATTAGAAGTTTGGCGATAGGCACATTTGCTCCATTTTGAGTTTGGTCCGCTACTCAAATTCAGATTGCAATTGCATAAAATTAGAATGGATAGCAAGACAAAGACTTACCTTATAAGATTTTGGTGAGGAGTAGATGTGGTTAACCACCCCCCACACACACACTCGAAACATCGAATAGTGCTTGGTGGGATGTAAATACTAAACAAGAGCTAATTTTTAGTATTATTGGTTAAAAGATGTATGAAATAATTAATGTAATTTGGCAACACACAATATCTTGCTGAGTTGATAGTACCGAAAATAATACACACACTGACACACACATGCATATATGTACGTGATCTTCTACAATAGGAACAATCAGAATATATGAAATTTTAAATTCAACTTCACTTAAGAAAATAGTTGGACAAAAGTGATTTTTTCTACCCTCTTACATTTATAAATTTAAAATATACATACTATGTTTTAGTTTTAAAATTATATAAAGAATGTAAAAATTTTTAAATATTTCACTTGGAATCTCATCTTTTAGCCTTAATTTTGCTTCTCATCTTCATAAAATACATTAGTCAATCTTTAAGGGAATAGATCATATTTGGTCATTAATTTCATGTTAATTCTATTTGAAAAAGAGAGAACTTACTATGTAATCTGTATAATACATACTCTTTTTATACTTCCTGCTAAAAAAGTTATATCAGTTGGTTTTGAGTTTAGGGTAATGTCATTTTCTTTCAAGTGATTAAAAAAATTTTACAATGCTTATAGCATTAACAACTAATAAAAGTCACAGTCACTCTTTATGATCACATGGTTTGGTTCTCAGCATGTTAATGTCTCCTTAAAGTAAACAAACCAATTTAAATATAATATGGAAACTCCTTACCATAAAAACCAGTAGTGTAATGCTGTGCAGTTTAATCCATTTCTAATTTTATGAGTTTGATGCTATAATTTTTAAGAGACTTGATTAGATTCAAGGGGAAAAAACACTCACTGAAATAAAGATGATGACTCACATTGAATACTTTCTTTCCTCCAAATAAGCCATGATAATTGAAATTTGTGGCTTTAGGGGTTAAGTGTAACTGTCTTTAAAATGATCTCCGCATTGTTGACTAATATTCATATGAGCTCAGATTTGGAACTCATCCTTTTTAAAGACCTTCTATGAATATTACCAGGTACCATGTCGTCATACCCCCAATTCCATTATTTGTGTTGTCAGAATGCAGCACAGAAGCAGACTGGTCTTTCTGAGGCCATTCTTAGTTGAGCAAGACATTATTATTAAGTCTTTTTTCTGTTGATATCACACAGGCAATATCTCTAGTATTTGTAGGAAGAAATTGTTATTCCCAATATCAGAAAATTAAGCCAATGCTGTTAGCCTCTCTCACTAGAAGAAAATTCATTTATAATGTTAACAAATTGAATGGGGGACCAAGGAGGTGCCAGTTCATGGATTGGTCATGGTTGTATGTACATACTGAGGCAGGCAGTGCTGCTCTTGCTTAGAAATCTGTACTTGAGAAGGTCCCCTCTGTGAACAGTCTGACAGCTGGCTCAGTTCTGCTTCATCACATAGCTGCCCAGGAGCCCAGATGCCTATTTCTGGGGATGTGGTCAACAAGAGGACTGATGAGATTTCAGTTAATCAAATTTCGCATAGGCCAGTAAGTCTGATTCTGCAGCTCCTAAGCAAACGCCTGCCAAGTCCACTTTATGTAATTCTTGAATTATGAACTCAAAAAGCTGCTGTGGTTGCTTTCCCAGGCAAGAGTTTTACCACGGTAAGGCCTTACAGACAGGGCATCCATTGCAATTCGTTGCTGGTTTTTTTTTTAACACTGGAGAATACATGAGAAGTAGAGTAGTGTCAAGGGTCAAGTGCAATATATAGTCTCAGAAATCAAGAGACTTACTCATCACAGGCAAAATGTAACTAGAATCTTAGCACAGGTCAAGCTACCCTGTAATGAGCTAGTGTCTGTTCATTTTACCTGTGTGACAGGTGAAAGTCAACCGATTTCTAACATACAGGAATTTTTTCCTTCACAGTGGAGCCTTCAAACCAAAGTCTTTCATGAGTATGTGAATAAATGGTCATGGACCCACAATTTCATAAACAAAACACATTTTCCTTGGGAGCATTTTATACCTATGTCAAATACCTACCTCCCAAAACTACGATGTCTGCTTGATCAGCATTTTAGGTGCCCTGAACAAGCAGTCTAGTTAAAACACAGTTGAAATTCTCCCTTTTCAGCTAGGTACCTGTGGCTCAAGTGGCTAAGGCACCAGCCACATAGACCTAAGGTAGCCGGTTCGAATCCAGCCCAGGTCTGCCAAACAACAATGACGGCTACAACCAAAAAATAGCCAGGGGTTGTGGTGGGCGCCTGTGGTCCCAACCATTTGGGAGGCTGAGGCAGGAGACATGCTTGAGCCCAGGAGTTGGAGGTTTCTGTGAGCTGTGATGCCACGGTACTCTACCCAGAGGCAAAAAAAAAAGAAAGAAAGAAATTCTCCCTTTTCAGCACCACTCGTACGGCTTCTTCCCCCTTTACCAGCCTTTGCCACGCTGTGTTAGCAGAATACAACTGCCCTTGTTGGCACTCGTATATTTCCTCTCCAATCCATATTCTGTCCAGAAAGTCTTTTAAAACTGTATTTAAACAATGAATTTCTTTTTTGTTGACAACAGTTAGATAATTTGTTGCCCTCCTGAATTTTTAAGCATGATTTTCAATGTATCTACGACTGAATCTACCTAATTTTCCTACTTCAATTTTCATAACTTATATCCTATCTCCAAAACTGTCCTTTATAAGGGGAAAAATAAAAACAAAACAAAACTCATTTGTCTTCTGCTCTTTTTCTCCTTCATATTCTTTCTCTACAGAAAGAGTCTGCATTAGCTCTTTCTTCCTTTATGCAACTTTCCTACAATTATCATATTTCATGATAATCATACACTTATTTGTAGAGGGTTTCCTATTATCCTGGAGTCCACTGAGAGAAGAGACCTCTTGCAAAAGGATCATTTATCAATATTACTTAGAACAAAGGCAAGAAATTGTTGCTACTTGTTTTATATTCATTGGACAAACAAATTCAATGTAAATTACAAAAGAAAAACGAATTTTGATAGTGAGCCATGAATACTGATTATCTGTACTCTCTACCAAATTCTTTTTATAAAATGACCAATCAGAAAAATATTATACCGGCAATTCATGAGGTTTGGCATACATCTCTCAATGTTTGACGTTGCTACTGAGGGTAACATAATAGAAATGATCTATTATTTTCAATGTCAAAAGCAGAATATTAAGTTAGATTAATTGGGGGATTAACTAATGTAAATATTATGCTATTATTTTGTAATTTAAAATGATATATAATGGAGATTTTGTTGTCTTCAGCAGTCAGTATTACAAATACATGTTTAAAAGTATAATTGTTTAGAACATAAGTGTCCTGCAGTTTGAACCACTGATACATCTTGTTGTTTTAAGCTGGCAAAATATCAGTACTAGATAAATGTATTTTAATTAGCCAGAGAAAATATACTGAATAGTACTTTCGGGGGGGGGGGGGGAATTAAAGATTAGACATGTTGATAGAATAAACGGTACATCACAACTTAGTAAAAATGAGATCACCTCATAATCAGAAAATTATATTATTAATCACATATAATGTAAAAATTACATACCAAAGAAATCACAGGTACATATTTTACTATGTTTAATTTCGGCAAGTGTTTTAAAAATGACATTCTAGTACACCTACATGCTATATCATTATTTGATTTTATAAAATGGTATAATCATCTCTTGATAGATTTTCAGAAATTTGGCAATGTGATAGCTTAATTATAATTTTTCCTTTTCCCTTTTTTTCCTCTGTGAATATCCAATTACTCCAGCCCTATTTGTTGAAGGGTAGCTCTTCTCTGTGAATCTCTTTTGAGACTTTGTCAAAAATCATCTGCACATATTTTTGTGAATTCATATCTTGCTTTGCTATTTGGGTCTATTAATCTATGCATTTGTCTCTCCATCAGGATCAAAGACTCTTGATTACTGTTGCTACATAATGAGTCTTGAATTTGGAAGGACTGATTTCTCTCATTTTATTTATCTTTTTAAAATCATGTTAGCTATTTTTGTTATTTCTCTTTCCATATATATTTTATAATAATCTTGTCTATATTTTGAAAAATTTGCAAGTTTGATAAGTTTGACAGGGATTGTGTTCAGTCTGAATATTATTTTGTGGAAAATTTTTCCAACTTATGAACAAAGAATGGGTTTTCATGTATTTAGACTTTCTTGATTTCTTTTATTATTGTTATGTAGTGTTCAGTATATAAACGGAATCATGGCTTCTTAGATTTATATCTATTTAATTCTCTTAAAGATTATAAATATTGTACTTTAATTTAATTATTTATTTTTTTTAGACAGAGTCTCACTCTGTTGCCCTGGGTAGAGTGCCTGGTGTCATAGCTCACAGCAACCTCAACCTCTTGGGCTCAAGTGATATTCTTGCCTCAGTCGTCCAGTAGCTGGGATGACAGGCAAACATCACCACGTCCAGTTAGTTTTTCTATTCTTAGTAGAGGTGGGAGTCTGGCTCTTGCTCTAGCTGGTCTCAAACTCCTGAGCTCAGGCAATCCACCCACCTCACCTTCCAGAGTGCTAGGATGGCGGGAGTAAGCAACCATGTGCAGCCTGTACTTTTAATTTTAATGTCCCCATGTTTTTTTCTAATATTGTAATAGAAATACAGTTGATCTTTTATACTTATATTGTATGAAGTCCTGAACTCATCCTTTAGTTTGAAGAGATATTTATATATTCTTTGAAATTCTCTACATACTCATGTCATCTGCAAATAGGGACAGTTTTACTTCCTTATTTCTATATCCGTTAATCTTGCTTGCTTTATTGCATAGCTAGAAATTCCAGCACTATTTTGACTACTGGTGTGAGACAAGAAACACCTTCGTGTTACTCAATAACTTAGGTATAAAGCAGTCAGTCTTTTACCATTGTAATTATCTTAGTCCATTCTATGTTACTCTGACAGAATATCTGAGGCTGAAGAATTTATGAAAATAAATAGAAAAGGTTAATTTACCTCACAGTTCTGCATGCTGGGAGATAGGAGAAACGTGGTCCTAGCATTTGCTTGGCTTCTGCTGAGGGCCTCTTATTGCTTCCATCCTGGTAGGAGGTGGAAGTGAGGGAGTGTGCACAAATAGATCACAAGAGAGAGACACTGTGGCTGGCAGACCCATTTTAATAAGCCTCTCTCAGAAATATGAGTCTCCTTCCAGTAGAATAAGAAGTACCCCTGTGGGCAGGTGTTAATCTATTCATGAGGAATCTGCCCTCATTACACAACTACCCTCCAGGATGCTCCACCTCCCAACACTGCCCTATTGGGAATCCAGTTTCAACTTGAGACTGGTGAGGACAAACCACATCCACACCAAACCAATAATGTTAGCTTTTCAACAAACATATCATGCTCTTTATATGATTGAGGATGCTTCTCTCTCTTCTTTATTGTAGGGAATTTATTATGAATGGGTTTTAGATTTTTAAAATGGGTTTTAGATATTTAAAATGCTTCATCTTCATCAGTTCAAAAAATCACTCAAAGTTTCTTTACCTTATTGTTATAACCGATTATATTGACTGTTTTTCCAATATTAAACCAAACTTGCAATGCTGAATAGACCCCAATTGGTCACATGTTGGAAAGTTCACATGTTGGAAATGTGATCTCCAATGCAACAGTGTTAAGAGGTGGGACCTGTAACTGTGAATACTACTTAGATATGAAGATGGGTGGATTAAGCCCCTTTGCAACAATTCTGATGGTATTGAAGACCATTATCCTAAATAAAGTATCTAAGGAATAGATAAACACCACCTGTAGTCACTATTAAATTGGAACTAACCAATGGTCACACGTGTGCAAAGAGGGAGGTATTATCATGGGTATCAAGCAGGGGGAATGTGGGTGGAGGAAATGGTTGAAAACTTAATCTAAGGGTGCAATGAACACCATCTGGGTAATGGGCTCACTTACATAATCTTGACTCAAGCGTAAAAAAAGTGATCCTTGTAACTAACAATATTGGTATCTCCATAATTTAAAATTTTAAAAAAATTAACCTCACAAAACCAATCAAAAAAATATTAACTGCACAAAACCAATCAGGATTATTTTTCATCTGTTTTTCTGAACACGTTTGTTAGTTTGTTTTTTCCAAGAAAAAAAATTTCTTTAAATGTTTAAACACATTTCTCAATGATATCATCTGTGTCTAGGGTATTGTCTCATCATGGTTATAAGGATAAATACAAAGTTAATTTATGAAATCGATAGAGGGACATTCATATTATTTTCCTCAAATGAGCTTTGGAAGTTTGAGTTCTTCCAGAAACCTATAAATTTCATGTAATTTGCAAAATTCATTGGCATTAAGTTGTACATAATATTCCTTCATTATCCATTCAAGATCTATAGGCTTTGAAATGATGTCTCCATGTTCAACCCTAATACTGATCAATTGTGTCTCTTTCTGTCTCCTTCTCTTTTCCCCCAGCTCCCCATTGATAAATCTAGCTAGAGGCTTATCATTTGATATAAAGAACCAGATTATAATTTTATCAACTTACTCTATTACTTGTAAGTTTTATTTGTAAATTTAATTTTTATAGATTTATATTTTTATCCTAATAATTCACTTTATTTTGTATTTTTGATTTAATTTCTTCTTATTTTTTGGATGTCTTGAATTCAGAGAATTCAGAGCATTAATTTTAGATTTTTTTCTTTCCAGAATTAACATTTAAGCACAAATTTCCTTTTGAGGATTTGGTTAGTTATATACCACTAATTTTTATATACAGTCAACCCTCTATTGGTTCCACATCCTCAAATTCAATCAACTACTGATCAAAAATATGTGGGGAAAAAGATGAATGTTTGTATCTGTATTAAATTTGTGGGGGAACTTTTTGGGAGATCATTATTTCCTAAATAGTACAACTGTTATGTATCATTTACATTGTATTAAGTATTTTAGGTAATCTAGAGATGATTTAATGTATATAGAAAGATATGTATAGATTATATATAAATACTACACAATTTTGTATAAAAAACTTGATCATTTGCAGGTTTTGGTATTCATGTGTAGTAGAACCAATCTCCTATGGATATCAAGAGATGATTAAATTGCATTTTTATTAACATTCACTTAAATCTCTTTGATAACAGCCATTGCAATTTCCTGTTTGACCTATTGGCTATTGAGAATTTGAAGTATTTAATATTGTGTGGCACAATACTATATTATTATAATATAATATATCATGCCCTTTGATTTATGACTTAATTCTGTCGCAGTCAGAGAACATAATTAATATGATTTCAAACTTTGTAAGTTTATTGTTTCTTACTTCATAGCCCTGTGTGTTGTCAGCCCTGTTATCAAATATGTATCCGCCATTTTTAAATATAGTGCTGCTTTATAATATAATTTAAGTCAACTCAAGGTACTTTGATAATGTTGTTCATATCTTCATAGTCATCAATAGAATGTTAATATTTTCGATGATAGCTTTGGAAATTGCTATTTATTTTAATTCTGTCAATGTTCTCTATGTATATTGATGCCATGTTTTACGTTGTATAACATAATTTCCATTTTGCCTCATAAATTCACTTTATTATGATGATTATAATATATTCCTTTTTATTTTCTGGTGATACACATTGTCTTGAAATCTATTTATCAGCCACTCTAATGTGCTTACATTTACTACATATTTGACATACTTTTTCCAACTAATTAACTGCAGCCCATGTTCTCTTTATATTTAAATACTCTCACCTGTAGATAGCATATAGTTAAGTATTTTAAAATCCATTTTCAGTTTCTGCCACTTAATTTGTTTTTACTTTATTGACGTTTAATGTTATATTTAATTTTAACTATTTTCTACTAATTACTGATTTGAGTTTCTCTGTTCCTACTTCTCAAAGCTTTTAAAATTTGAATTAGAAATATTCTCTAATGTTTCTGTTATCTTTGGAAATCTATTTCTTTGGATTCTTGTAATGGATGTTTTAGGGATTTGATATTGACTTTTTCTAATCTAGCTACATTTACTATTAGCTCACTTTATGTAAAATACAGAAGTTGTGTAATCGTGTAGCTATATTCTCTACACAGGCTTTTATTTTGTAGTTGTAATAAGTATCACATCTACATTCATTACTAAACGCCATAAGGCAATTTCATAATTTCGGAAATATATAATGTATGTTAAGCATGTTTATGTTTTATATGTGCTATAATTGAATTCAGTGGATAAGTTTACAAAGAAAATATTTTTTTTTGCTTCTACCCAGCTATTTAAATTTACTAGACTCAATAGCCTATTCTGAGTAAATGAATTTTGTCATTTCTTTTCAGTCTAAGGAATTTCCTTCAGCTAGTCTCAATGGCAGGAAATTTTTCATTTTCTTAAATCAAAAATTATCTTTATTTTACTGTCTTTATTTACTGGTGCTAGGATTATAGGCAAATCATTATTAACTATCTTAAGGAACATTTTTGCTAGATACAAAGTTCTTGCTTGCTTTGTTTCCTCCTGTTTCTTGTTTTTCATTTGTTTTGTGTCTCCTCTGAAGTATTTTAAAGATATCACTCAGCTTCGTAAAGGCTTTTAGGGTTTCTGAAGAGAAATCAGTCAGAAATCTCTCATTGCAAGCGTGAACGCAATGAGGTTTATTTTTCTCCCATCACCTTTTAAGGTATTTTTGGCTCTTTATCATTGACTTTCAGCAGTTTGAATAGGTTGTTTGTCTGTGCAGGTTTTTTTGTGTTTTTCTGCTTGATGTTGATTGAGCATCTTGTGCCAGTAAACTTTGACCTTCATCAGCTTTGGTACATTGTTCATCACTGCTTGTTCAAATATGTGTTTCTGTCCCTCTCTCTTTCATCTTCTGAGGTCCCTCCTTTGAATCATTGGCATTATTGAACAGGTCTCTGGGATCAATTCAACTTTTTCTCCTTTTCCTTATATTCTTCAGCTACAAGAATAATATTTGTATTCCTCTGTTGTCAAGTTCCTTTACCCTTTGTCATTTAATTTCCATTTAGTTTTAGGTTTATCCTATAACTATATTATTTTGGTTATTTTAATTTTCACTTCTAGAATTTATAATTTTCAATAATTTTTATTTTTTATTGGCAATTATAACACATAATTTTATTCACATTTGCTTTATTTCTTTGAAGGCAATATAAAAACATCTTTAAAAGGGGTTTTGTGGGCTCGGCGCCTGTGGCTCAATTGGTACGGTGCCAGCCACGTACACCTAAGGTGGTGGGTTCGAATCCCCAGCCCGGGCCCGCCAAACAACAATGATGGCTGCAACCAAGAAGTGGCCGGGCGTTGTGGCGGGTGCCTGTGGTCCCAGCTACTTGGGAGGCAGAGGCAGGAGACTTGCTTGAGCCCAGGAATTGGAGGTTGCTATGAGCTGTGATGCCATGGCACTCTACCCAGGGGGATAGCTTGAGGCTCTGTCTCAAAAAAAAAGGGGGGGGGCTTGTGATTTTATTTCGCTGAATTCAACATTAGATTTATATCAGAATCATTTTATTTTTATTTATTTATTTGTATTGCTTGGGATTCATCAAGTGTGCAAAGACTTAGGTTACACTGATTGCATTTGTTAGATATAGTCCCTCTTAGAATTGTGTCCATCCCCTGGAGTTGTGCCATACACTGTGACCCATCATGTCCCTCCCTCCCCCCTTCCCTACTCTCTCATTCCCCTACCCCCCTCATTGGACTAGAATCTAATAGAATCTGTTCTTCGGCCTTCATATTAGAATTGAGTACATTGGATTCTTGCTTCCATTCTTGTGATGCTTTACTAAGCAGAATGTGTTCCAACTTGATCCACCAACCCAGGAATGGATTAACAAGCTGTGGTATGTATACACCATGGAATACTACTAAGCCATTAAAAAAAGCGGAGACTTTGTTTTTTTATTTATTTATTTTTTTGAGACAGTCTCACTCATTTGTCCTGGGTAGAGTGCCAGGGTGACATAGCTCATAGCAACTTCAAACTCTTCAGCTCAAGAGATTCTTTTATCTCCTCTTCCTGAGTAGCTGGGACTACAGGCACCTGCCACAACACCTGGCCAGTTTTTTCTATTTTTAGTAGAGGTGGGGTCTTGCTTTGAGAAAGCTGGTCTCCAACCCCTGAGCTCAGGCATTCCACCAGTCTTGGCCTCCCAGAGTGCGAGGATTATAGGCAAACCATTCTTAATTGGTATTTTAATTCTCTTGTTAATAAGTTCCCTTTTCTTGGTTCTTCATGAGTTAGTTAATTTGAGATTCTTTTCTGAAAATTATGAATGTTAAATTATGAAAATTCTAGATTCTTTTCTAATTTTTTTGATATATGTTGGGTTTTGCCTTATTGGGCAATTATTCTAACAATGCTTTACCTGATTTTTTTTCAGTAACATTTCAGCAAACCTTGCACTAATCGTAGCTTCTTTAAATGTATCACACGTGTGTATGAACCAGCTATCTGTTGGAAATAGAGACACATAAAATATGGAGATCCCCTTTCAGGCTCTGTGGAATTTTTCCACTCTTTTTAGTATCCAGAGTTTTCCAGCTTCAATTTCTTGTTCTTCTAACTAGAAAGACTGTTTGTAACTGCTGGCAACCCTATCTCATCTCCTGTTTCCCAGGAAGAGCACCTGGGAGAGGCTAAAGGCTGCAACAATGGAGACTTACCCCGCGCAGCTCTCCCTCGCACTCCCTTTGAACACATACTCCCTCCAGAGCCTGTCAGCTCCTATTCAATCTCCTGTGACTTTAAATAATTGCTTTTTGCATTTTGTCCGGATTTTATGGTTGTCTAATGAGGATAGTCAGTCTTTAGGAACTTATTTCATCATTACCCGAAAGCAAAAGTTGGTAATCCAGTTTTTAATGAGGCATCATTATGTTCTTGCCTCTCATCCTCAAACCTGCCATTTTACATTCTGCTGTGAGCCGCTGGCGCCCAGGCTCTGCAGAGCGCGGTCCTTTTTTCCAGTTGACTGCCTTTTAGGTTCAACAAATAGGGAAAGGTAGGGGGAGACTGGGCAACGGAAGCAGGGGAGAAGGGACTTGTCTTGGCTGTTACTGCAAAATCACATTAATTGTTTGAGTATTG